>JAVSCE010000958.1:0-64681 GCA_032199065.1 Smutsia gigantea
TTTAAAGTCTTAAAGACCCCAGCTGACATACGTGGCAACTACCAGTGACCAATTCTATAGCCATGAAAAGACAGAGGAATATGGTTCAGACCAAAATCAACAAGAAAACACCAGAGAGGGAGCCTGAAGGGAAGGAAATGCACAGTATTCCTGAAAAAGAATTCAGAATAAAAGTCATAACCATGCTGATGGACCTACAGAGAAATGTGCAAGAGCTCAGGGAGGGAGTGAGGGAAGTAAAGAAAGACAATGCAGAAATCAGACAAGCGATCGACGGGCTTAACAGCAGACTGGATGAGATGCAAGAGACTGTTAATGGAATAGAAATCAGAGAACAGGAATACAGAGCAGCTGAGGCAGAGAGAGAGATAAAAGCATTTCTAGGAATGAAAGAATATTAAAAGAACTGTGTGACCAATCCAAACGGAACAATATTCACATTATAGGAGTACCAGAGGAAGAAGAGAGAGAAAAGGGATAGAAAGTGTCTTTGAAGAAATAATTGCTGAAAACTTTCCCTCGCTGGGGAAGGAAATAGTCTCGCAGTCCACTGAAGCCCACAAATCTCCCATCACAAGGCACCCAAGGAAGACAACACCAAGACACATAATAATTAAGATGGCAAAGATCAAAGATAAAGACAGGGTATTAAAGGCAGCTAGAGAGAGAGAAAAAGATCACCTGCAAAGGAAAACCCATCAGACTATCATCAGACTTCTCAACAGAAACCTTACAGGCCAGAAGAGAATGGCATGATATATTTAACATGATGAAACAGAAGGGCCTCGAACCAAGAATATTGTATCCAGCACGATTATCATTTAAATATGACGGAGGGATTAAACAATTTCCAGACAAACGAGAATTGAGAGAGTTTGCCTCTCATAAGCCACCACTACAGGATATGCTAAATGGACTGCTCTAGATGGAAGCACACCTAAGGCTAAAAAGATGTCACCAGAGAAAATAAAATCATAGCAAAGAAAGCAGACCATCCAAATACTAACTAAAGGCAAAGAATAAAACATCTAGTATAGAAAGAATGGGGGAGGAGGAATAAGAAGGGAGAGAAATAAAGAAAAATCAGACTGTGTTTACAATAACGTAACAAGAAGGTTTAGTTAGATTGTTAGAAAGTAAAGAAGCAACCCTTGAACCCTTGGTAACCACGAATCTAAAGCCAGCAATGGCAATAAGTACATATCTATCAATAATCACCCTAAATGTAAATGGACAGAATGCACCAATCAAAAGACACAGAGTAACAGAACGGAAAAAAAGCAAGACCATCTATATGCTGCCTACAAGAAACTGACCTCAAATCCAAAGATATACACAGACTAAAAGTGAAGGGATGCAGAAAGATATTTCATGCAAACAACAAAGAGAAAAAAGCAGGTGTTGCAGTACTTGTATCAGACAAAATAGACTTCAAAACGAAGAAAGTAGCAAAAGATAAAGAAGGACATTACATAACGATAAAGGGGTCAGTCCAACAAGAAGATATAACCATTATAAATATATATGCATCCAACACAGGAGTGCCAGCATATGTGAGACAAATACTAACAGAATTAAAGGAGGAAATAGACAGCAATGCATTCATTTTAGGAGACTTCAACACACCACTCACTCCAGAGGACAGATCAACCAGACAGAAAATAAGTAAAGACACAGAGGCACTGAACAACACACTAGAACAGATGGACCTAACAGACATCTACAGAACTCTACACCCAAAGGCAACAGGATACACATTCTTCTCAAGTGCACATGGAACATTTTCCAGAATAGACCACATACTAGGCCACAAAAAGGACCTATGTAATTTCAAAAATATTGAAATCCTACCAACCAACTTCTCAGATCATGAAGATACAAAACTAGAAATAAATTTTAGAAAGAAATCAAAAAGGCTCACAAATACTTGGAGATTTAACAACACTCTCCTAATTAATCAATGGGTTAACGAACTAATCAAAACAAATCAAAGAATATATGGAGACTAATGACAACAACAACACAAAGCCATAACTTCTGTGGGACGCAGCAAAGGCAGTTCTAAGAGGAAAGTATATTGCAATCCAGGCCTATTTAAAGAAGGAAGAACATTCCCAAATGAATAGTCTAAAGACACAATTACTGAAATTGGAAAAAGAAGAACAAATGAGGCCCAAAGTCACCAGAAGGAGGGACATAATAAAGATCAGAGAAGAAATAAATAAAATTGAGAAGAATAAAACAATAGAAAGAATTAGTGAAACCAAGAGCTGGTTCTTTGAAAAAATTAACAAAATAGATAAACGCCTAGCCAGACTCATTAAGAGAAAAAGAGAGTCTACACATATAAACAGAATCAGAAATGAGAAAGGAAAAATCACGACGGACCCCACAGAAATACAAAGCATTATAAGAGAATATATGAGAATCTGTACGCTAACAAGCTGGAAAACATAGAAGAAATAGACAACTTCTTAGGAAAATACAACCTCCCAAGACTGACCAAGCAAGAAACAGAAAAACTAAACAGACCGATCACCAGCAACGAAATTGAATTGGTAATCAAAAAACTACCCAAGAACAAAACCCCCGGGCCTGATGGATTCACCTCTGAATTCTACCAGACATATAGAGAAGAAATAACACCGATTCTCCTTAAAGTTTTCCAAAAAATAGAAGAGGAGGGAATACTTTCAAACTCATTCTATGAAGCCAGTATCACTCTTATTACCAAAACCTGGCAAAGACCTCACTAAAAAAGAAAATTACAGACCAATATCCCTGATGAACGTAGATGCAAAAATACTCAACAAAATATTAGCAAACTGAATTCAAAAATACATCAAGAGGATCATACACCATGATCAAGTGGGATTCATCCCAGGGATGCAAGGATGGTAAACATTCGAAAATCCATCAACATCATCCACCACATCAACAAAAAGAAGAACAAAAACCACATGATCATCTCCATAGATGCTGAAAAAGCATTTGACAAAATTCAGCATCCATTCATGATTAAAACTCTCAACAAAATGGGTACAGACGGCAAGTACCTCAACATCATAAAGGCTATATATGACAAACCCACAGCTAACATCATACTTAACGGCGAGACGCTGAAAGCTTTTCATCTAAGATCGGGAACAAGACAGTGATGCCCACTCTCTCCACTGTTATTCAAAATAGTACTGGAGATCCTAGCCACGGTAATCAGACAAAACAAAGACATACAAGGCATCCAGATTGGTAAAGAAGAAATCAAATTTTCACTATTTGCAGATGACATGATACTGTACATAAAAAACCCTAAAGACTCAATTCCAAAACTACTAGAACTAATATCTGAATTCAGCAAAGTTGCAGGATACAAAATTAACACACAGAAATATGTTGCTTTCCTATACACTAATGATGAACTAACAGAAAGAGAAATCAGAAAAACAATTCCATTCACAATTGCATCAAAAAGAATAAAATACCTAGGAATAAACCTAATGAAGGAAGTGAAAGACCTGTACTCTGAAAACTACAAGACACTCCAAGAGAAATTAAAGAGGACAGTAACAAATGGAAATGCATCCCATGCTCTTGGCTAGGAAGAATAAATATTGTCAAAATGGCTATACTACCTAAAGCAACCTACAGATTCAATGCAATCCCTATCAAACTACCAACAGCTTTCTTCAATGAACTGGAACAAATAATTCTAAAATTCATATGGAACCACAAAAGACCCCGGATAGCCAAAGCAATCCTGAGAAGGAGGAATAAAACAGGGGGAATTACGCTCCCTGACTTCAAGCTCTACTACAAAGCCACAGTTATCAAGACAATTTGGTATTGGCACTAAAACAGACCCACAGACCAGTGGAACAGAATCGAAAATCCAAACATTAACCCAAACATATACAGTCAATTAATATTTGATAAAAGTGCCTCGGATATAGAATGGGGAGATGACAGCCTCTTCAGCAGCTGGTGTTGGAAAATCTGGACAGCTACATGTAAGAGAATGAAACTGGACTACTGTCTAGCCCCATACACAAAGGTAAACTCAAGGTGGATCAAAGACCTGAATGTAAGTCATGAAACCATAAAACTCTTAGAAAAAAACATAGGCAAAATCTCTTGGACATAAACATGAGCAACTTCTTCATGAACACATCTCCCTGGGCAAGGGAAACAAAAGCAAAAATGAACAAGTGGGAGTATATGAAGCTGAAAAGCTTCTGTACAGCAAAGGACACCATCAGTAGAACAAAAAGACATCCTGCAAGATGGGAGAATATATTCATAAAAAACGTATCTGATAAAGGGTTGACATCCAAAATATGTAAAGAATTTATGCACCTTAACAAACAGAAAGCAAATAATCCAATTAAGAAATGGGCAGAGGACATGAATAGACACTTCTCTAAAGAAGAAATTCAGATGGCCAACAGGCACATGAAAAATGCTCCACATTGCTAATCATCAGAGAAATGCAGAGTAAAACCACAATCAGATATCACCTCACACCAATGAGGATGGACAACATCCAAAACACAAACAAGAACAAATGTTGGCGAGGATGTGGAGAAAAGGGAACCCTCCTACACTGCTGGTGGGACTGCAAATTAGTTCAACCATTGTGGAAAGCAGTATGGAGGTTCCTCAAAAATCTCAAAATAAAAATACCATTTGACCCAGGAATTTCACTCCTAGGAATTTACCCTAAGAATGAAGCAGCCCAATTTGAAAAAGACAGATGCACCCCTATGTTTATTGCAGCACTATTTACAATAGCCAAGAAATGGAAGCAACCTAAGTGTCCATCAGTAGATGAATGGATAAAGAAGAAGTGGTACATATACACAATGGAATATTATTCAGCCATAAGAAGAAAACAAATCCTACCATTTGCAACAACATGGATGGAACTAGAGGGTATTATGCTCAGTGAAATAAGCCAAGCTGAAAAAGACAAGTATCAAATGATTTCACTCATATGTGGAGTATAAGAACAAAGAAAAAAACTGAAGGAACCAAACAGCAGCAGACTCACAGAACCCAAGAATGGACTAATAGTTACCAAAGGGAAAGGGGCTGGGGAAGATGGGTGGGAAGGGAGGGATAAGAGGGAAAAAGGGGCATTACGATTAGCAGATGTTATGTTGGGGGGGCGCACGGGGAGGTTTGTACAACTCAGAGAAGACAAGTAGTGATTCTATAGCAGCTCACTACGCTGATGGACGGTGAGTGTAATGGGGTTGGTGGGGGGGACTTGATGAAGGGGTAGTTTAATAACCATAATATTCCACATGTAATTGTAGATTAATGATAATAAAATAAATTATATTTAAAAAAAAGAATGGAAAGCAGTACAGAGTTTGAAGGAATATTAAAGAAATAACTAGAAGGGATTGGATGGCAGAATTGAAGGACTTAAAATCGATCCAAGTTTCTGGCTTTAGCCATTGAAGTAGGTGGTGCATTAAAATATGGAGATGGAGAGAGATATTAATTTGTGAAATAGAAAGTATATTCAATTTTGGAGTAGTATAGAAGCCTATCTGATAAATCTAAGGTAGACTGTATTTTAAATTAATACAATGGCAATTAAGTTATTACAGAAAGGCAGGGGTAGGGTGGGGAAACAACTCTTTCCCAGAATGTCATCTGGGTTCTATACTATTCCCACCTTGGTGTCATGTCCACTGTTATGTTTTCATGATCTCTTAATCAAAACAATATTTTGATGCTCTCAGCCCTCGGAGATCCATCTTACTTTTTAAAGATCTTTACCTATTCTCTTTGTATCTAATATCATCACAGAAAATGTCATCTGTTATCCACCTGCCTAATTTTCAATTTTTTATTCACAAGCTAGATTTCATTCTAAATATCTTCCAGTGTATGGAACATTAGAGTTGTGGTTTTGAGGAACAAAACACAAGTAGAATTGTCTACCTGTCAAAGAAGAAATTGCAACACAATGTTTTTTTTAAGGCATTAGTAACATCAAATGCAAAAATCTACATATTTTATTTTAATCATTTTTCCTTTTTGAGTGTGGACTCTTTCCTAACCCCTGATATATTTCTATTTCAGGTATAAATCAGTTTTCTAGCAATCTCTGTGTGAAACAGTTATGTATAGGGACTATAGGAAATTGAAAAGAGCTGCATAGATTCATCTATAGGAATAAATTCATATGGGGATGAGTTTTGACTTGGGAAGAATAATTTGAATTCCCAGAGATCAAAATTTTGGTTGAAGCATATTAGTACATATTTTTTACAGTATGGATCTGAGCTACCAACTGTTTAGACTTTTTCTGAGAGCGTGACATGACACAACTCATTATTTTCTTAAAGAATAGCAGAAGTAGCCCTCTTTCCTGTTGCTCTTTCAGGACAAGTTGTATTAAAGAAAAAAAAAGAAAAAGCTAAAGAAGGAGAGAAAATTTTTTAAATTTTTTAAAGGAGAAAGAAAAAGGAAATAAAAAAGAGCAGAAGCAGCATATTCTTCTTCTACTCTGAAATACACTGTCTCATTAATTTAGGCTCACCTTTTGAAATAGGAGAACCAGAGTTTCACCAGGCTATAAATTACCATTTTATCTGTTAATTTAATATTGCTGTAGAATTTTTTTCTCTTATATGCTTTGAATCTTCAATTTAGTAATAACCAGCAGATTAATCCAACAGAAAATAACTGTGAGTTAGAAATGAAATTTTTGTTCTATTC
The DNA here is from genome assembly GCA_032199065.1 of Smutsia gigantea. NCBI lineage: Eukaryota > Metazoa > Chordata > Mammalia > Pholidota > Manidae > Smutsia > Smutsia gigantea. The sequence continues at coordinate 6,733 of JAVSCE010000958.1, forward strand.
CTTGTCTTACTCCATACCGGAAAAGTCAGGTTTTGAGTTTTGGCCTCACACATCAGATATGTTGTATTTTATGTTTGTTTAAATAAATGAATTCTTAGCTAAACTAATATTTTAGTTAACCAGAGATCTGGTGACATTACTGCTAATTGTGGTCATTGTACTATACAAATAAGCAAAACCTGTTATATATTGAATGGAAGTTAGGTCCCTCCCTTGACACCCTACCAGGGAAAAGGGAAAAAAAAAGTTTTTTTTTAAATTCCACAAATCTCTTCATCACCTGTATCGTGATGGTAGTGTACCTTTTTTAAAAAAGTACATATTAAGGGATATTAAAATACCACATGTATATTTGTGTGTGTGTATGTATATATATTTGTGTGTTTGAGTGTGAGTGAATATACACACAGACAGTCCCTGACAAGATTTTTTTTTACTTTTTGATGCTGTGAAAACAGGAAGCATTCGTTCAGTAGAGACTGTCCTTCAGATTTTGATTTTTGATCTTTCCTCAGGCTAGTGATATGTGGTTCAATACTCTCATGATGCTGGGCAGCGACAGGAAGACGCAGCTCCATTAGCCACACCATCATGGGAGTAAACAACCATTATACTTAACAACTCTTCTGTCCCATAAAACCATTCAGTTTTTCACATTCAGTACAATATTAAATTACATGAGATATTCAACACTTTATTATAAAATAAACTTTGTGTTAGGTGATTTTGCCCAACTGTAGTATAGTGTAAGTGTTCCGAGCATGTTTAAGGTAGGCTAGGCTCAGCTATGATGTTCAGTAGGGTAGGTGTATTGATTGCATTTTCAACTTACGATGCTTAATTAGGATGTAACTCCACCATGAGTTGAGGAAAATGTATATATAGTTTTTAAATTATCTAATACATAGTGGTCATAAAAATGTAAATTTTGAAATACAAAAAACAAAGTGTTATTGGTTAAGAAACATTTATATGCATTGCTACAACTTTGTTCATTGACAATATCCATGTAAATCTATTACTTTTTAAAATCAGCTGTCTACTATTATATAAACTATATATATAAAAAAATTAACTCCCTTATGGCAGCTACCAGTCTTTCTTCTGTGTTATGTGTCTATTTCACTTTTTTTTTTGTATTTTATAGAATCCACATATAAGTGAAATCATATGGTATTTGTCTTTCTCTGACTTTGTTTCACTTAGCATAATACACTGTGGGTCCATCCATATTGTTGCAAATGGCAAGATTTTATTCTTTTTTTTTGGCTAATATTCTGATCTTTTCTACCCATTCTCTTGATGGACATTTAGGTTGTTTCCATATTTTGGTTCTTGTAAATAATTCTGTGACAAACATGGCAGTGCATACAACTTCTCAGATTAGTGATTTTGTTTTCTTTGGGTAAATTACCTGAAGTGGTATTTCTGGGTGCTGTGGTATTTCTATTTTTCATTTTTTGAAGAAACTTCCATACTACTTCCCATAGTGGCTTCACCAAATTGCAATCCCACCAGCAGTGTACAAGGGTTCCCTTTTCTCCACATCCTTGCCAACACTTGTTATTTCTTGGCTTTCTGTTATTAGCCATTCTGATTGGTGTAAAGTGATACCTCATTATGGTTTGATTTGCATTAATGATGATAAGTGATGTGAAGCATCTTCTCATTTTTCTGTTGGTCATTTGTATTCCTAATTTGGAAAAATGTCTCTTCAGGTCCTCTGCTTATTTTTTAATCCAGTTGATTGGTTTTTGGTGTTGAGTTGTATGAGTTCTTGTATATTTTGCATATGAGCCTTTATCATATATCTTTTGCAAATATATTCTCCCATACTATAGGTTATCTTTTTGTTTTGCTGATGGTTTTCTTTGCTTTGCAGAAACTTTTTAGCTTGTTGTAGTTCCCTTTGTTTATTTTTGCTTTTGTTACCCTTGCCTGGAGACACATATGCAGAAAAAAAAATTTTAATGCTGATGTTCAGCAGTTTACTGCCTATGTTTTCTTCTAGGGGTTTTATGGTTTCAGGTCTTATATTTAGTTCTTCAATTCATTTTGTGTTAATTTTTGTGTATGGTTTAAGACTGTGATCCAGTTTCATTTTTTTGCATGTAGTTGTCTACATTTCCCAACACCATTTATTGAACAGATTGTCTTTTCCCCATTGTATATTCTTGCCTCCTTTGTCATATATTGACAATATAGGTGTGGGTTTATATATGGGCTTTCTGTTCTGTTCCATTGGTCTATTTATCTGTTCTTGGGCCAGCACCATATTGTTTTGATTACTGTAGACTTGCATATACTTTAATACTAGGAAGTGTGATTCCCCCCAGATTGTTCTTCTTTCTCAATACTACTTGGGTTACCGAGGGTGTTTTGTGGTTCCATGCAAATTTTAAGATTATTTGCTCTAATTCCATAAAAAATGTCATTGGTATTTTGATAGGAATTGCATTGAATCTGTAGATTGCTTTAGTAAGTGTGGCCATTTTAACAATATTAATGTTCCCTATCTATGATTATGGAATATCTTTCCATTTATTTGTGTCTTCTTCAGTTACTTTCATCAATGTCTTTTTTTTTAAGTATTGATATACAATCTAATGAAGGTTTCACATAAACAATCTTGTGGTTTCAACATTCACCCACGTTATCAAGTCCTTACTCCCCTGCCCATTGCAGTCACTCTGTCAGCATAGTAATATGCTATAGAGTCATTACTTGTCTTCTTCATGCTGTACTGTCTTCCCCGTGACCTACCTGTATTGTGATTGCTAATTATAGTGTCCCTTAATGCCCTTTTATGTCCCTCTCCACTCACACTCCCAAACTCCTTCCCTTTGGTAACTTCTAGTCCCTTCTTGGAATCTGTGAGTCTGCTGCTGTTTTGTTCCTTCAGTTTTTCTTTGTTCTTATACTCCACAGATGAGTGAAATTATTTGATACTTGTCTTTCTTCGCCTGGCTTATTTCATTGAGCATAATACCCTCTAGCTCCATCCATGTTGTTGCAAATGGTAGGATTTGTTTTCCTCTTATGGCTGAATAATATTCCATTGTGTATATGTACCACATCTTCTTTATCCATTCATCTACTGATAGACTCTTAGGTTGCTTCCATATATTGTCTATTGTAAATAGTGCTGTGATAAACATAGGGGTCCATATGTCTTTAATCAGGGATCTAGTTTTCTTTGGGTAAATTCCTAGGTCAAATGGTATTTCTATTTTGAGTTTTTTGAGGAACCTCCATACTGCATTCCTCAATGATTGAACTAATTTACATTCCCACCATGTGTAGGAGGGTTCCCTTTTCTCCACATCCTCGCCAGCATTTGTTGTTACCTATCTTTTGGATGTTGGCCATCCTAACTGGTGTGAGGTGTTATCTCATTGTGGTTTTAATGTTCATTTCCCTGATGATTAGTGATGTTGGAGCATCTTTTCATGTGCCTATTGGCCATTTGAATTTCTTCCTTGGAGAAGTGTCTGTTCAGATCCTCTACCCATTTTTTAATCAGGTTATTTGTTTTTGGGTGTTGAGGGATGTGAGTTCTTTATATATTTTAGATGTTAACCCCTTATCGGATATGTTGTTTACAGATATAGTCTCTCATATTGTAGGATGACTTTTTGTTCTGCTGATGGTGTACTTTGCTGTACAGAAGCTTTTTAGTTTGATGTAATCCCATTTGTTCATTTTTCCCTTGCTTGAGGAGATGTGTTCAGGAAAAATTTGCTCATATGTTCAAGAGATTTTCGCCTATGTTTTCTTCTGTGAGCTTATGTTTTCATGGTTTACATTCAGGTCTTTGATCCATTTGAGTTTACTTTTTTGTATGAAGTTAGACAATAATCCAGTTTTATTCTCTTAGGTGTAGCTGTCCAGTTTTACCAAAACCACTTATTGAAGAGGCTGTCTTTTCCCCATTGTATATCAGTGGCTCCTGTATCATATATTAACTGACCATATATGCTTGGGTTTATATCTGGACTCCTAGTCTGTTCCATTGGTCTATGGGTCTGTTCTTATGCTAGTAACAAATTGTCTTGATTACTGTTACTTTGTAGTAGAACTTGAAGTTAGGGAGCATAATCCCCCCAGCTTTGTTCTTCTTTCTCAGGATTGCTTTGCCTATTCAGGATCTTTTGTGGTTCCCTATAAATTTTAGAGTTGTTTGTTCTAGTTCGTTGAAGAATGCTGTTGGCATTTTGATAGGGATTGCATTGAATCTGTAGATTGCTTTAGGCAGAATGGCCTTTCATCAGTGTTGTATAGTTTCAGAATACAGGGCTTTCACTTTCAGCTAAACTTATTCTTAGGTATTTTATTCTTTTTAATAAAATTGTAAATGGAATGATTTTCTTAATTTCTCTATCTGTTCATTATTTGTATATAGAAATGAATCATGTCTCTGTAAATTCATTTTGCATCCTGAAACTTCACTGAATTCATTTATTAATTATAATAGTTCTTCTGTGGAGTGTTCAGGGTTTTCTATATGCAATATCATATCATTTATAAATAGTTACAGCTTCACTTTTTCCCTATCAATTTGGATGCCATTTATTTCTTTTTCTTGCCTGATTGCTATGGCTAGGAATTCAGGTACTATGTTGAATGAAAGTGGGGAGAGTGGGCATCCTTGTCTTGTTTCTGAACTCAGAGGAAAACCTTTAAGTTAGTCATTTACTGAACATGATGTTAAATGATCTATATTTTATTTAAGCTCTGCTAATTTGAGGAATATTTGTACTGTTGCCAGTTTTGAGATGCTAGCAATACCATAGTGAACTTCCTTGTTTATACATAATTGCCTGATGAGTTTGGCAAATATTTGCAAGAAATTTTCCTAGGGAAAGGGTAACACAAAAACACAAGGGTTGCCGCTTAAGAGAACACAAGCTGCAGATGCAAAAAGTATACTTCACTTACATCAAAACTATTAGTTTTCATCAAAAGAATTCTGTTCATATTGTTCTGAAGTATGTTTAAAAAAGAGAGAGACTTTAAAAATGAGATAATCTGAACATTTATTCCGGGCAGTGATGGAGTAACTGCTAAACTTGCCTTACTACCTTATTGAAAATTGCAAAAATGTATATGAAACACCACAAAAAAAGAATATCCACAGACTAATATCCCTGATGAACATAGATGCAAATACGCAACAAAATATTAGCAAACCAAATTCAAAAATACATCAAGAGGATCATACACCTTAATCAAGTGGGAGTCATCCCACGGATGCAAGGATGGTACAGCATTTGAAAATCCATCAACAACATCCACCACATCAACAAAAAGAAGAACAAAAACCACATGATCATCTCCATAGATGCTGAAAAAGCATTCGACAAAATTCAACATCCATTCATGATTAAAACTCTCAACAAAATGGGTATAGAGGGCAAGTACCTCAACATCATAAAGGCCATATATGACAAACCCACAGCGAACATCATATTTAACAGCGAGAAGCTGATAGCTTTTCCTCTATGATCAGGAATAAGACAAGGATGCCCACTTTCCCCGCTTTTATTCAGCATAATACAGGAGGTCATAGCCTTGGCAGTCAGACAACACAAATAAATAAAAGGCATCTTTACTGGTAAGGATGAAGTCAATTTGGGACTGTTTGCAGATGACATGATATTGTACATAAAAAACCCTAAAGAATCCACTCCAAAACTACTAGAACTAATATTTGAATCAGCAAAGTTGCAGAATACAAAATTAACGCACAGAAATCTGTTGCTTTCCTATACGCTAACGATGAACTAACAGAAAGAGAAATCAGGGAAACAATTCCATTCACAATTGCATCAAAAAGAATAAAATACCTAGGAATAAACCTAACCAAGGAAGTGAAAGACCTATACCCTGAAAACTACAAGACACTCTTTTTTTGCTATCATTAATGTACAATTACATGAAAACATTATGGTTACTAGAATCCCCCCATTATCAAGTCCCCACCACATACCCCATTACAGTCACAGTCCATCAGCATAGTAAGACGCTGTAAAATCAATACTTGTCCTTTCTGTGTTATACTACCATTCCTGGGTCAAATGGTATTTCTATTTTGAGTTTTTTGAGGAACCTCCATAATGCTTTCCACAATGGTTGAACTAATTTACATTCCCACCTGCAGTGTTGGACAGTTCCCCTATCTCCACATCCTCGCCAACATTTATTGTATGTCTTTTGGACGGTGGCCATCCTAACTGGTGTGAGGTGATATCTCATTGTGGTTTTAATTTGCATTTCTCTGATGATTAGGGATGTGGAGCATCTTTTCATGTGCCTGTTGGCCATCTGAATTTCTTCTTTAGAGAAGTGTCTGCCCAGATACTCTGCCCATTTTTTAATTGGCCTATTTGCTTTCGGTTTGTTAAGCTGCATGAGCTCTTTATATAATTTGCATAACCCCTTATCGGATATATCATTTATGAATATATTCTCCCATACCGTAGGATGCCTTTTTGTTCTACTGATGGTATCCTTTGCTGTACAGAAGCTTTTTAGTTTGATATAGTCCCATTTGTTCATTTTTGCTTTTGTTTCCCTTGCCCGGGGAGATATGTTCATGAAGAAGTTGCTCATGTTTATGTCCAATAGATTTTTGCCTGTTTTTTTCTAAGAGTTTTATGGTTTCATGACTTACATTCAGGTCTTTGATCCACCTTGAGCTTACCTTTGTGTATGGGGTTAGACAGTAGTCCAGTTTCATTCTCTTACATGTAGCTGTCCAGATTTGCCAACACCAGCTGTTGAAGAAGCTGTCATTTCCCCATTGTATATCCATGGCTCCTTTATTGTATTTTAATTGAACATATATGCTTGGGTTCATATCTGGGCTCTCTAGTCTGTTCCATTGGTCTATGGGACAAGTACCATATTGTCTTGATTACTGTGGCTTTGTAGTAGAGCTTGAAGTCAGGGAGTGTAACTCCCCGTGCTTTATTCTTCCTTCTCAGGATTGCTTTGGCTCTTTGGGGTCTTCTGTGCTTCCATAGGAATTTTAGAACTAATTGCTCTAGTTCATTGAAGAAGGCTGTTTGTATTTTCATTGCATTGAATCTGTAGATTGCTTTACACAGGATGGCCATTTTGACAATATTAATTCTTCCTATCCATGAGCATGGATGTGTTTCCATTTACTGGTATCTTCTTTAACTTCTTTCATGAGTGTTTTGTAGTTTTCAGAGTATAAGTCTTTCACTTCCTTGGTTATGTTTATTCCTAGGTATTTTATTCTTTTTGATGCAATTGTGAATGGAATTGTTTCCCTGATTTCTCTTTCCGCTAATTCATTGTTAGTGTATTGGAATGCAACAGATTTCTTTGTATTAATTTTGTATCCTGCAACTTTGCTGAATTCAGACATTAGATCTAATAGTTTTGGAATGGATTATTTAGGGTTTTTCTTATGTACACTGTCATGTCATCGGCAAACAGGGACAGTTTGACTTCTTCCTTGCCAATCTGGATGCGTTTTATTTCTTTATATTGTCTGATTGCCATGGCTAGGACCTCCAGAACTATGTTGAATAAAAGTGAGCAGAGTGGGCATCCTTGTCTTGTTCCCGATCTTAAAGAACTTGAGAAGAATATGTATCCTGTTGCTTTTGGATGGAGTGTTCTGTAGATGTCCGTTAGATCCATCTTTTCTAATACGTTGTTGAGTGCCTCTGTCTCTACTTCTTTTCTTTCTGGTTGATCTCTCCTTTGGAGTGAGTGGTTTGTTGAAGTCTCCTAAAATGAATGCATTGCATTCTATTTCCCCCTTTAATTCTGGTAGTATTTTTTTCACATATGTAGATGATCCTGTATTGGGTGCATAGTTATTTATAATATTTATATCCTCTTGTTGGACTGACCCCTTTATCATTATGTAATGTCTTCATTGTCTTTTGTTTCTTTCTTTATAAGTCTATTTTGTCTGATACAAGTACTGCAACTTCTCCTTTTTTCTCCCTATTAGTTGCATGAAATATCTTTTTCCATCCCTTTACTTCAGTCTGTGTATGTCTTTTGGTTTGAAGTGAGTCTCTACTGGGCAGCGTATAGATGGGTCTTGTTTTTTTATCCATTCAGTGACTCTATGTCTTTTGATTGGTGCATTCAGACCATTTACATTTAGACTGATTATCGATAGGTATGTACTTATTGCCATTGCAGGCTTTAGCTTCGTGGTTACCAAAGGTTCAAGGTTAATTCCCTTACTATCTAACAGTCAAATTTAACTCACTTCCTATGCTATTACAAATGCAACCTAAAGGTTCTTTTTTTTCCCTCGTTTTTCTTTTTCTTCCTCCTCCATTCTTTGTATGCTATGAATCATATTCTGTACTCTTTGTCTATCCCTTGGGTGACATCTATTTTGCCTTAGGAATACTTCTAGCTATAGGAGTCCCTCTAAAATGCACTGTGGAGGTGGTTTGTGGGAGGTAAATTCTCTCAGCTTTTGCTTATGTGAAAATTGTTTAATCCATCCTTCAAATTTAAATAATAACCTTGCTGGGTAGATTATTCTTGTTTCAAGGCCCTTCTGCTTCATTACATTAAATATTTCATGCCACTTTCTTCTGGCCTTAAGGTATCTGTTGAGAAATCTGATGATAGCATGATGGGTTTTCCTTTGTATGTGATCTTTTTTCTCTCTCTAGCTGCTTTTCAAAGTCTTTCTTTATCCTTGATCTTTGCCATTTTAATTATTATATGTCTTGATGTTGTCTTCCTTGGGTCCCTTGTGTTGGGAGATGTGTGCACCTCCAAGGCTTGAGAGACTCTCTCCTTCCCCAGCTTGGGGAAGTTTTCAGCAATTACCTCCTGCATGACACTTTCTATCCCTTTTTCTCTCTCTTCTGCTGATACACCTATAATGCAAATAATTGTTCCGTTGTACTGGTCACACAGTTCTCTCAATATTCTTTCATTCTTAGAGATTCTTTTTTCTCTCTGTTCCTCAGCTTCTTTGTATTCCTCTTTTCTAATTTCTATTCCGTTTACTGTCTCTTCTACTACATCTAATCTGCTTTTAAATCTCTCCATTGTATGTTTCATTTCAGATATGGAATTTCTTAATGATTGAATCTCCGAGGTAAATTCGTTCCTGAGGTCTTGAATATTTTTCTGTACCTCCATAAACATGTTTATGACTTTTATTTTGTACTCTCAGGAGGACTGATGAGTTCAGTTTCATTTGACCCTTTTTCTGGGGTTTGTGAGATTTTGGTCAGAACCATGTCCTTTTGACATTTCATATTTCTATGTAATGCCCTCTCGTGTCCAGAAGCTCCAGTCTCTGGAGCTGCTCATCCCCTAGAGTGAGGTTGCGGGTCATTGGGGAGCAGAGCTGGTGCCTGAGGTGAGGAAAGATCTGTTTCCTGATTCCCGTCTGGGGTGCCTGTCTCCAGTATCACAGCCAATGCACCGAGCACGCAGGTGTAAGCCACTGTGCTCGGCAACTCTAGCTGATGTAGGCGGGGCCTCCCTCTGGCTGGCCTGACACCAGTGCAGTGACTGCCCGTTTGCAAGCCAGTGCTGTCAGGTCAGGAGGAAGGCTCGGCAGGCTGCGTGTCACAGAGGGGGGGCCTCGGGGCTGAGCAGCCAGCCAGGGGGATGGAGTCCCTGAAGCTCCTCAAAGTTCCCACCCTTCTGGGCAGAGCGTGCTCAGAAAACCTTGTCCAGCTCTCCCTTCTTCTGTGCCGCAAGCTCCGTGCAACCCCTGCCCTTTTAGCAGCCATCTTGCTGCTAGGAAGCTCTCCTACCACCTGCCTTTCCTGGATGTGGATCCCGTCCTCCACAAACGGCCGGAATGTCAGTCTCTCAGGCACTCTACCTGTCCCAACTCCCCAACCTCCAGAGCACCAAACAGAGTAGGGTTCTGCTCCCAAAGCAGATCTCCAGGGCTAGGTGTTCAGTAGTCCCAGGATTCCACCCCCTCCCCGCTACTTTTCTCTTCTTCCTGCTGGTTAGCTGGTGTGGGGGATGGGCTTTGGTCCTGCTGGATCAAGGCCTTGGTCCCTTATCCTGTTTTGTGAGGTCTGCTCTTTTCATGATGTCTTTATGTAGTCTGGTTCAGCCTTCTTTCCTGTTGCTATTTTAGGGTTAGTTGTATTAATTAACTGTATTTTTGTACTATTTGTGGTTTTGGGATTGATTCTCTGTCTCACCTCTCATGCCGCCATCTTGAATACCCTCTACAAGACACTCTTAAGAGAAATTAAAGAGGACAGTAATAAATGGAAATTCATCCCATGCTCTTGGGTAGGAAGAATTAATACTGTCAAAATGGCCATCCTGTCTAAAGTAATCTACAGATTCAATGCAATCCCTATCAAAATACCTACAGCATTCTTCAACAAACCGGAACAAATAGTTCTAAAATTCATATGGAACCACAAAAGACCTCAAATAGCCAAAGCAATCCTGAGAAGGAAGAATAAAGCAGGGGGGATCTCGCTTCCCAACTTCAAGCTCTACTACAAAGCCACAGTAATCAAGACAATTTGATAATGGCACAAGAAGAGACCCATAGACCAGTGGAACAGAATAGAGAGTCCAGATATTAACTGAAACATATATGGTCAATTAATATATGATAAAGGAGCAATGGATATACAATGAGGAAATGACAGCCTCTTCAACAGCTGGTGTTGACAGCTACATGTAGAGAATGAAACTGGATCACTCTCTAACTCCATACACAAAAGTAAACTTAAAATGGATCAAAGACCTGAATGTAGGTCATGAAACCATAAAACTCTTAGAAACATAGGCAAACCGTCTTGAATATAAACATGAGCAACTTCTTCATGAACATATCTCCACAGGCAAGGGAAACAAAAGCAAAAATGAACAAGTGAGACTATATGAAACTAAAAAGCTTCTGTACAGCAAAGGACACCATCAGTAGAACAAAGAGACATCCTACAGTATGAGAGAATATATTCATAAATGACATATCTGATGAGGGGTTGACATTCCAAAATATACAAAGAGCTCATGCACCTCAACAAAACAGAAAGCAAATAATCCAATTAAAAAATGGGCAGGGGAGCTGAACAGACACTTCTCCAAAGAAGAAATTCAGATGGCCAAGAGGCACATGAAAAGATGCTCCACATCCCTAATCATCAGAGAAATGCAAATTAAAACCACAATGAGATAGCACCTCAACGCCAGTTAGGATGGCCACCGTCCAAAAGACATACAACAAATGTTGGCAAGGATGTGGAGAAAGGGGAACCCTCCTACACTGCAGATGGGAATGTAAATTAGTTCAACCATTGTGGAAAGCATTATGGAGGTTCCTCAAAAAACTCAAAATAGAAATACCATTTGACCCAGGAATTCCACTCCTAGTAATTTACCCTAAGAATGCAGCAGCCCAGTTTGAAAAAGACAGATGCACCCCTATGTTTATAGCAGCACTATTTACAATAGCCAAGAAATGGAAGCAACCTAAGTGTCCATCAGTAGATGAATGGATAAAGAAGAGTGGTACATATACACAATGGAATATTATTCAGCCATAAGAAGAAAACAAATCCTACCATTTGCAACAACATGGATGGAGCTAGAGGGTATTATGCTCAGTGAAATAAGCCAGGTGGAGAAAGATAAGTATCAAATGATTTCACTCATCTATGAAGTATAAGAACAAGGAAAAACTGAAGGAACAAAAGATCAGCAGACTCACAGAACCCAATAATGGACTAACAGTTACCAAAGGGAAAGGGACTGGGGAGGATGGGTGGGAAGGGAGGAATAAGGGTAATAAGGGGCATTACGATTAGCACACGTAATGTGGGGGGGCACGGGGAAGGCTATATAGCACAGAGAAGTATGACTGTATAGCATCTTACTGTGCTGATAGACATTGAGTGTAATGGGGTATGTGGTGGGGACTTGATAATGGGGGTAATCTAGTAACCACAATATTGCTCATGTAATTGTATATTAATGATACCAAAATTAAAAAAAAGTAAAAATATAAATATGTGAAATAACTCTTTTCAGAGAATGCACAGTAGGCAGTAGAAGACAGATCCCTGAGAGAAATGAAAGAAACAGGAAGTCCTGTACCTGTCTCTTCTACCTTAAAGCAGTTTTCAGAAGGTATGAGGAGTGAAAATTCAAACAAAGCAGAGTGGTTTTCCTGAATTGTAGAGACAGAGGTTAGGGTAGAGGGAAGTTTAAGTGGTTGGAATTTATGGATCAAACCACCTGGGATATCAGAGCAACAGAATGATCTACATAAATCTACAAAGGTATTCTCTTTTCTTGTGGGCTGAAACATGCGTTCTTATGGTGAAACTTAGAAACTGAGCAAAGAACAGCTAGTGAGGAGCAAACAATTCCCAGAGCTCACACCGGGCTGAGAACTGTTTGATTTCTCATCAGCCATAGTGGACAGATGTCATTTGAGTATCTAGAGCATTCAGTTAGAGATCTTAGAGTATCATACTTTAGTAGTGGGCTAAAGTAGCCCTTAGAATATAGTGTGCTATAGAATTAAACTGGCCACATGAAAAATAAGGCTTGAAAGGGCAGTGCTGATCTACAGCTGATTACCTCCCCATAAACAGACCTCCTTGACATTTCACACTCTCTAAAGAAAGACAAAAATCCACTCAAAAAGTTGATGTCCAGTTAATGAAGATTTGTGGAAAATTTGGCAGAGTAGGAAGGCAGGGTGGAAACCTCCTCTTTTGTATACCCAAGGGAGCAACTGCAGCAAATACTACTAACCTGAAGATTGCAGAACAGACCAACTATACCTGGTGAAGAAGAGACCACACTCAGAAGGGTAAAGTGGCAGATCCACATTCAGACAGCACCCAAGCCTTTCCCCTATAGCAGCCCACAAGTTAGAGGGAGAGCAATGAAACATGGAGGGGATAAGTGCTCAGGAATCCTACACACCTGGCCATGGAGATCTGCTCTGGAAATAGGAATCCACATTGCACTGGGATTTGGTGATTAATGGTGCTGGAAACCAAAGAGTTGGAGCACTCTTAAGAGACTGAGACTCCTCTGTCACTTGTGGAGCACAGGCATGCTCTGTTGGTTCTGCTGAGACCCAAAGAGGTTTGAAAGATTTACCACCAAAGGGAGGAGTGAGAGAGGAGCTGGGGTTGGTGGGAGCTCTCTCTGGAGGAGAAGGGGCAGGTGGATCATTCTTCCCCAGCCCTCAGTCAAACTGGTTGGAGACTTGTGGGATCCAAACGTTCCATCTCCCTTGCTAGTGACTCAGATCCTCAGCATGCCTCCCTAGGCTCCAGCCCGCTCTGCCCAGCAGTGGTATGACATTGCTGTGTGGCAGGTGGAGGGAGGATTTCCTAGCTTTCTGGGCCGTCCGTCAGCCTAACTGGGAGCTACTGGGAGCCAGGTCCAAGTGCTGCCTCTACTTCTTTGGTGGCTCAGCCCCACAGTGGCACCCTCCTGCATACCTGCCCCATCTGCTTGCCGCACCAGCCCTGCAGCAGGTTTCCTTGCAGCCCTGAAGGCAGTGGGTGGCCCTGCCCACAAGATCCCAGCAGAAGCATTGCACAGCACACAAAGGTCATGCTGAGGTGAGCTGTTAGCCTCTGCTGATAGAGATCAACCATTTGCCAAGGCTTGCAGAAAGGTGGCCCTGACCACAGCACACCAATAGCAGCTGTGGCTCCACCACAAAGGAGAGCCAGGCACTGGAAAGAAAAGAGTCTTGAGCTTCTGGGCACCACAGGATACCATTTTCATAAAGCCATTACTTTGTAGACCAGGGGGCATAGCAGATCTAGCTACTACAAAGGAAGAAACACAGAAACCCAGACAAAATGAGGGGCAGGGGAATATGTTCCAAACACAAGAACAGGGTAGAACACCAGAAAGAAGGGTAAATGAAACAGATTATAAATTTTCTTGATAAAGATTTCAAAGTAATGGTCATAAAGAAGCTCACTAACCTGGGTAAAGGAACTGATGATCTGTGAGAACTTCAACAGAGATAGAAGAACTGAAAAAGTGTCACTCACAGCTGAGGAATACAGTAACAAGTGAAATTTACAGTGGAGGGAATGAATAATAGATTGCTGAAAGTAGAGGAGACAGTCAATGATATGGAAATAAGAGAACAGGAACACAACGAAGCTGAAGAGCAGAGAGAAAAAAGCATCTTTAAGAATGAATGACAAAAGAGCTGTGTGACCAATCCAAATGAAACAATATTTGCATAATAAGGGTAACGGAAGAAGAGAGAGACAAAGGGTTAGAAAGTCTCTTTGAAGAAATAATAGCTGAAAAATTCCCCAATCTGGGGAAGGAAATAGACACTCAGGTCCTGGAGTCACAGAGCCCTAGGAAAGGAACCCAAGTAAGACAACACCAAGACATATTGTTATTAAAATGGCAAAGATTAAAGATAAAAAGAATCTAAAAAGCTGCGGAAGAGAGGCAGACAGTTACTGGTAAGGGAAACTCCATAAGTCTATTAGCAGATTTCTGAGCAGAAACCTTGCAGGCCAGAAGGAAATGGCATATACCATTTAATGTACTGAAAGGGGAGAATCTTCAACTGGGAGTCCTCTACCCAGCAAGGTTATCTTTAAGAATTGAAGAAGAGATAAAAAGTTTCCTGATAAACAAAAGTTAAAATAATTCACCCCCACTAAACTGGCCTTATAGATTATGTTAAAGAGACTTCTGTACATGGAAATATTCTTAAGCCTAAATATTTTTCATCAGTGAAAATAAACCTACAGTAAATTTAGACCAATTACTAAGCAAATAAGTTAAAAAAACGTAAAATCAACTATTAACAAAATCAGTCAAGGGATACACAAGATGTAGATTATGACATTTTAAACGTAAAGTGTGGAGGAGGAACAATAAAAAAGTACCTTTAGATTGTGTTTGAAATAGAGGGACCATTAACTTAATATAGACTCTTACATATTTAGGAAACAACGTATGAACATTATGGTAACCACAAACCTAAAGCTCATAGTAGAAATATAAAAAAATAAAAAAAAATCCTAGTATAACACTAAAAGCATCAAATAAGAGTACGAGAGAGGATAAAAGTAACAGAGAGGAACTACAAAAACAATCTCAAAACAATAAAATGGCAGTAAGTACATACTTACCAGTAATTACCTTAAATGTAAATAGACTAAATGCAGCAATCAAAAGATACAGAGAGGCAGAACAGATAAAAGGAAAAAGACCGTCTATCTGTATTGTGCCTACAAGAGACTCAGACCTCAAGACATACATAGACTGAAAGTGAAGAGGTGGAATAATATGTTTTATGCAAATATGAGGGTGAAAAAGTATTGGAATAGCAGTACTTACCACAGTCAAAATAGATTTTAAAACAAAATAACAAAAGACAAGGACATTACATGATAAAGAGATCAGCCTGACAAGAGGTTATTGCAATTGTAAATACCTTTGCATCCAACATAGGATTACCTAAATACATAAAAGAAATACTAACAAACCTAAAGGGGGAAATAGCAACACAATCACAGGGGACCTTAACAACCCACTTAGATCAGTGGATAGATCATCCAGACAGAACATAAATAAGGAAACAGGCATTGAGTGACACATTAGATTAGATGGACTTCACAGATATATATCAGAACAAGGCAGCAGGATACACATTTTTCCCAAGTACACATGGTATGTTCTCCAGAATAGATCACATATTAGGACACAAAAAGAGCTTCAATAAATTCAGAAAGATTAATACGGTATCAGGCATCTTTTCAGAGTACACTGGTATGAAACTAGAGATCAATTACATGAAAAACAAAAAAACAAACACATGGAGGCTAAACAACATGGCTTCTAAATAAGTGGATCAATGTACAAATTAAGAAATCAAGCAGTATTTGGATGCAAATGAAAACAAAAAGAACAGTACAAAATTTGTGGGATGCTGCAAAAGCAGTTGATGGATTGGGAGAAAATGACAAATACAAGTTTATATTTGAAAAATCAATGAACTCTGAAAAGGAGAGCATCTCAAAGTATTTCTTAATAATTTCACTTAAAATAATTATAATATGGGTCCTACTCTGTTGGGTCAGTTATGACCTAGTCACGCATATGCTTGTTGTCTGACCCTAAAAGCAGTGCTCTAACTTATTACTCACTTGAATAACGTTACTTGATACTTTATTTTTCAGCTTCTTCAAATATAAAACAAAGGTTTAAGAGGTCTGATAATTACAAGCTGTCAGTAAGCATAGGTAATTCAGCATTAAAAAACAAGTGTAGAAAGATATGTACTTTTGGGGAGGTAGAGATAGTAATGAACTAGGGAAAATCTATTTAGGCAAATGGGCTGCTCTTCCTTGTCCTTTTTTTAAAAAAAATAAATCAATTTAGGAGATTAAACAACATGCTACTGAACCAGTGTTCATCAAAGAAATTGAAGGACAAGTAAAGAAAAGGCAAATAAAACATACCAAACTCTGTGGGATACAACAAAAGTAGTTCTAAGAGGGAAGCACATTTGCAATAGAGGTCTACTTCAAGAAACAAGAAAAATTCCAAATAAACACTGTAAAAATACAAAGAAACTAGTAAAGGAGCAAATGAAACCAGAGTTATTAGGAAGGACATGATAAAAATCAGATCAGAAATAAAATAGAGAGTAAAATAATAGAAACAAAATCAGTGAAACGAAGAGCTAGTTCTTTGAGAAGATAAAATAGACAAACCCTTAGATACACTTATCTCAAGAAAATAAAAAGAGGACACATATAAACAAAGTCAGAAATGAAAAAGAAGTTACAACCTAACACCAGAGAAATACAAAGAATTATGAGAGTTCTCTGAAAAATTATATGCCAATAAATTGGACAATCTAGAAGAAATGGACAAATTCCTAGAAAAGTACAACCTTCCAAGACCGACACAGGAAGAAACAAAATCTGAAAAGACTGATTACCAGTAACAAAATTGAATTGGTAATCAAAAAACTCCCAAGAAACAAAAGTCAGGGACCAGATGGCTTCACAGCTGAATTCTACCAAACACTTAAGGAAGAGCTAATAAAGTCCTACTTGAAGTCTTCCAGAAAATGGAAGAAGAGGGAGCACCTCCACACCCATTCTATGAGGTGAGCATCAGTCTAATATGAAAACCAGACAATGACACTACAAAAAAAAAATTACAGACCTATATCCCTGATGAACATAGATGCAAAAATCCACAACAAAATAATAGCAAACCAAATTCAAAAGTATATTGAAAGGATTATCCATCATGACCAAGTGCGATTTATTCCAGGGATGGAGGAATGATACAATATTCATAGATCCATCAGTGTGATACACCACATTAACAAAAGGAAGAATAGAAACCATATGATCATCTCAGTAGATGCTGAAGAAGCACTGAGAAAATTCAACATCCATTCATGTTAAAAACTCAACAAAATGGGTATAGTGGGAACATCACATAATAAGGCCATATATGTCAAACCCACAGCTAACATCATACTCAATAAAAAAAGCTGAAAGATTTTCCTCTAAGATTGGGAACAAGACAAGGATGTGCACTCTTACCACTTTTATTCAACATTTGTACTGGAGATCCTAGCCATTGCGATCAGACAAGATAAAGAGATAAAAGGCATCCAAATTGGTAAAGAAGAAGTTAATCTCTCACTATTTGCAGATGACATGATATTATATATAGAAAACCCTAAAAACTCCACCAAAAAAACTTCAATAACTGGATTTAGCAAAATTGCAGGATACAAAATTAATACACAGAAACTGTTGGATTCTTATATACTAACAACAAACTAGCAGAAAGAGAAATCAGGAAACAAATTCCATTTATAATTGCATCAAAAAGAAGAAAATACCTAAGAATAAACCTAACCAAGGAGTTGAAAGAACTGTACTCTGAAAACTGTGACACTCATGAGAGAAATTAAAGACACAAATAAATGGAAATCTGTCCCATGCTCATGGATAGGAAGAATTAATATTGTAAAAATGGCCATCCTGCCCAAAGCAGTGTACAGATTCAATGCAATTCCTATCAAAACACAATGGCATTTTTCAGTGAACTAGAACAAATACTCCTAAGTTTCATACGGAACACAGAAGACCCTGAATAGCCAAAGCATCCTCAGAAAAAGAACAAAGCTGGGGTTACTACACTTCCTGACTTCAAGCTCTACTACAAAGCCAAAGTAATCAAAATAGTATGGTACTGGCACAAGAACAGACCCATTACTGGAACAGAATAGAGACCCCAGATATAAACCCATGCATATATGTTCAATGAATATGTGATTAAAGAGCCAGGAATAGATAATTAGGAAAAGACAGCCTCTTCAGTAACTGGTGTTGGGAAAACTGGACAGCTATATGCAGGAGAATAAAACTGGATTACTAATTCCATACACAAAAGTAAACTCAAAACAAATTAAAGACCTAAATGTAGACATGAAACCATAAAATTCTTAGAAGAAAAGATAGGCAAAAATCTCTTGAACACAAGTATGAGCAATTTTTTTCCTGGACACATCTCAGCAAGGGAAACAAAATAAAAAATGAACAAGTGGGACTATATCAAACAAAAAAGCTTCTGTACAGCAAAGGACACCATCAGCAGAACAAAAAGGCACCCTGCGGTATGAGAAAATATGTTCGTAAATCACTCATCTGATAAGGTCTTAACATCCAAAATATATAAAGAATTCATATGCCTCAACAAATAGCCCTCAGAAAAACCAATAACCTGATTAAAAAATGGGTGGAGGACCTGAACAGACATTTTTCTAAAAAAAAAAATACAGATGGCCCACAGGCACATGAATTGATGCCCCATATCACTAATCAGGGAAATATAAATCAAAACTACATTATCATTTTACACCAGGTAGCATGGCTGCTATCCAAAAGACAAGAAATAACAAGTGTTGGTGAAGATGTAGAGAAAAGGGAACCTTCCTGCACTGTTGGTGGGAATGTAAATTGGTGCAGCCACTGTGGAAAGCAGTATGGAGGTTCTTCAGAAAACTTAGAACAGAAGTACCATATGACCCAGTAACTCCTCACCTAAGAATTTACCTGAAGCAAACAAAATCTCTGTATCAAAAAGATATATGCACCCCTATGTTTACTGCCATATTATTTACAATGTCCAAGATATGGAAGGGACCAAAATGTCCATCAATAGAGGAATGAATAAAGGAGGTATGGTACAGATACACAATGAAATATTCAGCCACAAAAACGAACTCCTGCCATTTGTGACAATATGGATGGACTAGGAGGGTATTATAAGTGACATAAGCCAGGTGGAGAATTACAAATACTATATGATTTCACTTATTTGTGGAATCTAAAAACAAAACAAAATGAACAAAACAGCAGTAGACCCATAGACACTGAGAAGTGACTGGTGGTTACCATGGGGGAGGGGTTGGGATCAGTGGGTTGGTTTGTGAGGTGGATGAAGAGGCACACAATCTCAGTCATCAAATAAGTTGGTCACAGTGGTGGAAGTGCAGCATGGATAATATAGCCAATGATTCTGTAACATCTTTCTATGTTGACAGTAACTACTGGTTGTGAGGATTTAATAACGTGTGTAGCTGTTGAACCACTGTGCTGTGTACTTGAAACTAATATGGTATATTAAATATACTTCAGTAAAATACATATATATATTATGAATGTCCAGTTGAATCACAAATTACTAGATATGTGAAGTAGGAAAATGTAATCCATAAGCAGAAGAAAAATCAGGTAAATAGATCTAGAAATGATGGTGATGATGGGATTTAGACACATGCTCTAAAACACCAATTGCTAATATTTTCAAAGGATCCAGAGGATGAACATAATGTGGAAAGAAATGGCAAATAGAACCTGAGAAATTTCTAGGGCTTATAAATACATTTTATGGTCCTTATACTGGACTAGAAACTGCAAAAGAGAAGATCCCAGACTGAGAGGAAATATTTGTAGTACCTTTTGAAGGACTGGCCCTGAAGATATGTAAAAGGAATCTTGAAAGGAATTAGAAAAACAACACATTTTAAAAATGAACAAAGTATTTTCATAGGCACTTCACCAAAGATATATTAATGGCCACAAGAAAAAATGCTCATCAGAGAAATGCAAATGAAAACCGCAGTGATACCAATAGGCCTACTAGAATGGCAAAATTTTAAAAACTGAAAATACCAAGGTTGTGGAGCAACAGGAATACACATGCATTGCTGTTGGGAGTTTAAAGTGGTCTGTTCATTTTGGAAAAGTTTAAGCTTAAGCATATGACCCAGAAATCCTATTCCTAGTTATTTACTGAAAAAGAATCATCTTATACATGCATGTTGCTAGTTCGTTATTTGTAATAGCCCAAACTGCAGTCAGCTTAAATATCCAACAGATTCATGGATAAAGATTGTTATTTACAATGGAATACTACTCAGCAATAAAAAGGAATGACTAATACATATGATATGGGTTAATCATAAAGAAATTGCTGAATAAAAGCTAGACACAAAATATTTAGTTTTATCATTTATATGAAATTTAACAGGTAAAACTAGTCTCTAGTAACAGAAACAGATCACTAGTTGCTGAGTACCAGGTTTATTGGTGGGAGGTTGCCTGGAAGAGGAGGGAACTTTTGGCCTGATAAAGTTGTTCTACATCTTGATTGTGGCTGGTGGTTATATAGGGGTGCACGTTTTCAAAACTAGTGACAAAAAGAGTGCATTTTACTGTATATACAGTGTGCTTCGATACAATTAATTTTTGAAGTGTATACTTTTATCCCGTGTGTTTCAAAAATGCAATAATTTCAACCATGACCTTTTTACTGGGAAACTGGAGAGGTAGGTCAACAAAAGAGACTGCTTTGTTTTAAAAGACCCACATGTAGAGGTTTTCCTGTTACAGAGAAAAAATTATTAGTTTTCATCAGTGGTGAGGTTGTTACTTTGAAGTCTAAGATGTAGAAATTCTTCCTTTACTATAAATGGATGCATGGGTATTAGCACATATGGGCTTCAGATAAGTTAAGAGTTAGCATGTCCCATATTTGAACCTACTTCTATTAAATTTTAGTAACAGTACATCACAGGTTGTTTTAAGGAGCAGATTAGGTTTTTTTTTTTTAATTACGTAAACCAGAAAGCCCTTGTATTACTATTCCTCCCTTTTTTTCCACCCATTTCAGTCAAGGACTAGATGTAGATAGCCTGGGTCACACTCCGCCAAAGGTTTCTAGTGATACATCCTGGGTTTCTCTAAGATTCCCTTCTGTACTTAATTTTCTTACTGGTGATAGTACTTCATGTAATTTTATTCAGCTAATTTGGAAGAAACTTAGGTCGTCACTGCCACAAAAGCGATGACATTTTACAAGAGTTTTTACTTACTGGTAATCACAGGAAATATTTGATTTCTAACTGTGGTTTAGGTGCTAAGAATTAAGATCATGGCATAATAACCATCTATTGGCTTATTCTGTTATAAAGTAGTAGACATACACAGAAGCCAAGCAGGTGAGATGTTTTAATCCAAGGTCCGAAGCAAGGCAGAGGTTACATGGTAAGAACTCTAAACAATCAAGAGTATCTGGTATGCGCAGGCAAGATTGGGGAAAACTTCATGGAGAAATGGAATGTGTATTGCATCCTGGTTTATGGTCGGTGGGATTGGCAGAGAAAGATCTTTCCTAGATTGTTAGTATGTTCCTTAATCAGTTTGTAGAATTTTGTCTTATTTTGCTTTTACTGGTGTCTCTTTGTGATTTTATTTATTCCTATATACTTATTTTTAGAACTTAGAAGCAAATATGTATTAAGGAAAAACTATGGAAATTTAAACACCAAAGATGTTCACATTTATAGCTTCTCCCAAGGCAGTACTTAAGAATATATTAACGACCCACAGCTTTTCCAGTCATGCTGTTTTTGTTTCTCCTTTCATTTGTGGCCTGAGATGTACTCATTTTTCTACTTGAGCAGTCTTATGCTTCACTGCACATAAATCCACTTATATAGGTAGGTACTGTTGGACCTAAAACCTGTTACTATTTCTGCTACTGTACATATACTTTTATGTACTTTTAATAATAGTATTTAATATTCTTTCAGGAAGCATATGTCCTTTCTCTACAAATAGATGTAACACTTAAGTGTATCTAAATAATTAACTTGATTCATTTTTGGCAAATATTTCTACATGATGTAGCACATTCCAAAATTATATAATCTAATGTAAACTGAAATTCAAACTTTACATGTTAGTATAATTTATTTTTCCAAAAGATGATGTGGGGGATGAATAGGCAGGTCACAGAGGACTTTAAGGCAGTGAAAATACTCTGATACTATAGTGATGGATACATGTCATATGTTTGTTCAAACCCGTGCAATGTACGACACCAAGCGTGAACCCTAAGGTAAACTCTGGACTTTGGGTGATGACGTTAATATAGGTTCACCAAGTATAACAAGCATAGCACTCTGGCGAGGGATGTTAATAATGGGGGAGCTCTGAATGTGTAGGTAGGGGCAGGAGGTATACGGGAAATCTGTGTACCTTCCTCTCAGTTGTGCTGTGAACCTAAAACTGCTCTAAAAAAGTCTTTAAAAACAGTAATTTGTTAAATTAAAAGAAATTGCAGCCATCTCTTCTTAAACCCAATAGAACATTTTTTTTCTTCACAGAAGCTTTCCCAAGTAATAGCCAGTCAAAAGATTAGTGAAAATAAATTCCTTCCCAGATTTTGCTGTGAGTCGTCGTCCAACTTTCTTGGGTAACAAAAATTGCAAAATAAAAACTTTTAAAATGCAACTTTAAAGATTCCTGCTGCAGAGTAACTCTTGAAGTCTATGTTGATATTAATGGGCAAATGTGCCATATCACAGAGGGCATTGTTTATAGTAACATGTTGTGTTCTAAATATGCTTGTCATTGAATAAGAATTTAAACTTATTTACCAATTAATACACAGAACATATAGAAGATAGGGTCTTTTCATTTAGTGGAAGGTCACCATCATTAATTTTACAACTGATGATTTTATAATAGGTCCTTCTAGTTCTTGATGGTCATTATTGAAGTATAATGCATTGAAGATACAGGGGTCTTAATTAGAATTCTGACAAGCCGACTCCAATAAAATGATGAGATTATTTGTAATTGATGTCACAATCAATTACCATTCAGTTCCTCATGAGCATTCTAATAGGTCTGGCCTCGGTACTGGCCCCAGGATGTTGCTGAGTGGCTGCCCTGCTTACGCTGTTACTGAGACAGGAGGGCACATTTTCAGTCAGCATCCTAATGACCCCTTTTGAAGTCTATTAAATTAATGACCCCGTCACACTGTTTTGATCTCTCATAACCGCAGTTTGGGGTTTCTGTAACAATGTTTGGGAACCATGTGGCAAAAAAGGTCTTTTAAAAAGTTGAAACTTACCAACATTACTTACTAATATTTAGTAAAAATTGTTTTTTGCAAGAAAGAAAAGCACAAATGAAAACCAAAGGGTTTTATGTATTTTATAAAAGAGAACTTCAGGATATTTCTCCCTACCTCAAAAGACATGCTTTTTATTTACAGTACCCACATGAGTTTTGTGGTTTTTTTTTTTTTAAGGGGCTGCTTTCTTTAATTCTAGGTGCCATCTGGTCATGTTTGGTTAGAAGGTGATAATCTGCAGAATTCCACAGATTCCAGGTTCTATGGACCTATTCCATATGGATTAATACGAGGGCGTATCTTCTTTAAGGTATGGTTTTCTGCTTCAAGTAGGCTTTCTTCTGTAAGCTAGAAAAATAATCAATTTCTTCCAAAATGAACTTTAAAATTTGCAGGGTGTCAGTGGACTTAACTGTTGTGATGACTATATTTTGGGAATGTGTTGGCCTTCATAGCTATAAATGCTACCCTTTCCTCCATGGAGACAGGTACTTGAGAAAAATTTTTTGTTTGAATAATGAAGTTAAGACTACCTTAGCTGTAGCAGAGTAACCTTTAATTTAAAAGTTAATTTCCAAAAATCAAATTCTCTGTCATTACAATTTTTATAACTATTCATATCCTGGGCATATATTAATATGCATCTGCAGAGGAGCAGCCTGGAGTCAAAATACCTTTAATGCAGGGACATCCAAGTTAAGTACAGTGAATAACGGATTGATTTATCATGGTTATAGTAGATGTAGAATTCTCAGATAAGATTTTTATTTTCACTGGCTTCTTTTTGCCATAAACAGTAAGGAGAAAAACAGACATGAATGCTTGTGACTACTGGACAATTTATAGGATTCTTTACACTTATGCAGATAGTACAGTCAAGTACTTAGGTTTATAGTTAGTTTTGAGGGTAGTAAAAGAAAATACAGACACACACATATTCACAGGTATATATTCAAACACTACACACATAATTTCTTGTATATTGTTTGAATGTTCCAAATGTTAAAGCTTAAATACATACATACAAGACTTTCTAAAAGTTTTATTTTGATACAGAAAATTTATTCTTGACTGAAAAATAAGGAGGAAGTGTTTAATTAGATGGCACAGAGAAAAGAGATGAAAAAAAGGGGAATATGATGATGGTGATATTAACATCACTCATTAATTGTCTTCACATTTTAATTTTACAGATTTGGCCTCTAAATGATTTTGGATTTCTGCGTGACAGCCCTAATGGCCACAAATTTTCTGATGATTAGCAAGCATTTATTCTTTTGATTTATTGTCTCCTGTTCAGGCGAATTTATTACTGTCACTGAAACCATGTACTTACTAATAAACTATTTGATATTCAGTTTTAGGTATTTTTCATTGTTAAATGTAAAGAATAAGCAACACAACTGCTGGAAGGTATATTAGTTTAAAATATATTAATAAAAATGTAATCCAAAATAAGCTCTTTAAATTTTATGATAGATTTTAAAATATTTTTAAGGGGAAAACCTGGATGACCACTTTATTTTTGTTTTTATAGGTATAATAATGAAAGTAGTCTGCTTCTCTTGAATATCTCATACTTCAGGTACATTTATAAGTCAAAGTAGTAGTTATTCTTTTAAGTCCAAACCAACAATTAATAGCAAGATTTTGACCTAATAAAAAGCTGCTAAGTCACATGCTTGGCCCATTTATTTATAATTAAATAAGAAAGTTTCAGTGATCCCATAAAGGATTCCTTAAAGTTTTTTATATGAGTTCTGACTTGTATTCAGTATTAAATATACAGAAAGATAAAGTCTTTACAGCCTATTATAATCAATAATAGTAATTATAAAACTTCATTTCATGGTACCAGCAATACAGTGGTTCCTTATTCATAAATGTAAGCATTGATACTATACCTTAATACTCTAAAATAAAAAGGAAAGTAGTGCATCTGTCAATTTTTTTTAAGCTACTATTTCCTAAATTATATTTAAAGTTGAAGAATGGCAGCATTCAAGTGCTTACACTCTTTAATATAGCTCCATGAAATATTTGGAAATATAGTGCTAGGATTGGAGTCAGGTCTTCTGATCCCAAAGCTATCCTCCTTTTCTGCAATTACCACTTCACCTTTATTAACTTTGAAATAACCTCATGAATATCCATACCCAGCCTTCCCTCTGGGTTATTCACAAAGCTTCTAATTTAATTCTAATGACCTGAGAATTTGAGATAATTGTACAATAGGTCTGTAACTTTAGCAGCTAAAAGTATCATCTTACTTCAGAAACTTAGTAACTGTACAGGAATATGATGATACTGTGATGTGGCTAAATCCGTTAAAATTTCTCTCTGTGCCCTGTTGTTTGTGTGTGTCCACCGAGCAACTGTTTACCAAACATTTACTCTTTCATATTCCTGTGAATTGCTTCCCTTTTCCTTTGAAGGCTCAGGCCCCTTATCCCCTTCTCCTTGGGTCAGCATGACACGTATACCTCGTTTTCCCTGTCTGTGGAATCTGTTCCCATACATACGTAATTAAATTTGTTTTTTTCTCATGTTAAAAAAAAACATGCTTATTTGAAGAAATGGAAAATTCTTCTTTTGTACCAAAGAGAAAATGAACCAAATAATGTGAAGTTCTCAGATGGGAATTCACTAAATATAATTCATAATTCAAATGATCTGTAAATATAAATTCAAAAAATATATAAATAACTAAGTTACTTTTCTGTTAGTTTGGGGTAGCCTTTGCCTGACAATCTTATATTTTCTCTGTAAATAACAGAGCTGACAAAAAAAGAATCCTACTTCTTTATCTGCTGTATACATTTGAATGGACAAAGTTGGAATGAACTCAGTGTCTGAATACATAGTTAAAGGATTCTACTTAGTGAACAATTTCAGCTATAATGAAGGAGTTCTATAATTAGTGAACATGTATCACAAGAAATCAGTGTAACAACTTCGGCTTCATCCTTGGAAACACTGTATTTTCCACCACATCGACAACTCAGAGAAAAAGAGTGATCATCTGTAAAGAAAACAAAATCATGCTTCAGATACTTACAAGTAGTAACTACTTTATTAACATCTTTAAAAAAATCAGTTCATGCCACAGAAATTGCAAAACAAGACAGAAGATCAGTAAATATAAAATGTATTTAAACAAGAACTTGAAAAAGCTTCTTGTATAGAGGCAGTGTTTCTAAAAATTACCATATAGAATATTTATCTGTAGAGAAGATGGATTGAAGCTCTCAACAAACAGACCAGAGATCTTGAGGGGAGAGGGGATGTTTGGAAGTGACACGAAATTTATTTGAAGTATTGTTTTCTGAAGATTCATACAAAGTTTACATTCTTCTCAACCATGTGTCTAAAATATCACTGTGAAGGAGAAGATGAAACAGCCTTACCTGTTTTACTGTTAAGGAGCATGCTTTTGCCTGGAATACATCTTTTTAGAGAAGTTGTCACTTAACTGTTGATCAGCATTTGAATACTGTCTATTCCGGCAGCACACTATTTCCATGAAGTGAGATGCCAAAGGAGGCGATATGTTGCAATGGTCAGCCTAATAGCGGAAATTTTATTAAGTTCTGGGAAGCTGAAATGCTTGTGTCCTTTAACTGAAAGAATCTCTGATACACTAGTCACTCCATTTTACTGTCATGGAAATGTGATTTATCAAAGAAAAATAATTACTGATCACATTATTTTTCTACTGTCATAATTTTTATTAGAGATAAATGAGCTAGGTGTCAAAAGACATGATTTCCTACAAATATCTTCATTCAATTCTTAAATTTTGTTTTTAACACTTAGATCTCATCACATGTCACTAAAAGTAAGAGAGAAAGAAAAGATAAAAATATCAACTGTTTTGTATTTATTCTGTAATCAAGTGTGGCCTTGGAAAATTTAGCAATTAAATAAGCCAACTATATGCGTTTCTTTTGTCACTAAGGAAACATGAATTTGTTCACTTCAATCCTGCTTTTTATTTTTCACCACAATGTCTTTTTTTTCTCCATAAGGAAAAATAATTTAATCTTGAATTTAAAAATGCTAACATGTTCCCCATGGGAGCCAACATATATATATATATATGTAGTAAAGCCTACTTTCAAAGTCAACTGTTTTATTATTAAACTGTCTAAAAACATACATATTATAACCCTTGGTTTTCTTACACTCAATCTCCCTTGTTTTTTACCACCTCAGTGAACACTGAGAAACAATTTGAGGTGACATGTTCTCAGTAAATGATGCAGAGGCCACTATGGGCTACTGCGGAATTCTGTCATGGATGATTCCAAATGTTAATGCTCACTAAAAATTTGTATCTTTTAAATTTCTTATTCTACTATTACTTGACAAAGTGATATCTTCACAGAAATCATCATTTTACACATACTGAATGAAGACAGACAAATGGACAAGTTGTATAACAGACTAACTGTAAAGGGAAAGGGTAACTTCCATCTCTTACCAGTTCTTCAGGTATGCCTTTTAAGCACAATAAAATGCGGCATTTAAATACTGTCTGTGGATCAAGAAGCTGATAATCTGGCTATGTCTATCATTCAGGGTTTCATCTGCCTTTCTGCTGTTCTGGATCTTTACTTTCCAAGCAATTCTGAAAATGACTGTGAAGGAATCTTCAAACAATTTGTTACTTGCCCAATGAAGGCACTTTTTATTTAAGTTCATCTCCCCGACTGCTCTTTTCAACTGCAGGGAACAATTCAAAATTGCTAATTCAATTTTAAAAGTTACATGGCTATTTGTAAATATTCCTGCAAATATAATGTCTCCATGCAGTCGTTGCTCGGTATTTCTTTCCCAGGAAAGCCTTATTTCCATCTTCACAATTATTAAAAAAACCCTTAATTTAAGTAAGCATCCAAGGATGTCCTATATTTTTAAGATTAACTGTAGCTGCTTATAACTGATTCACTGGCTGTCATTGGGATTGTTCTATATATTCTTCACTGTCAATTCGTCACTGTTTAGAGAGTCTCAAGGGAAACTTAACACATCAGTAACTTAAGATTTCATGTTGTACATTTCCTTCAATAACTTGGTCTTTTTGCTTGTATCAGAAAGCTTACACATTTGTTGACTGAACAAATAGATGCCTGAACCACCAATCCATATTCTTAATTTAAAATCTTACTTTTTTTTTTAAGGTTACTGAAAAAGAGAAAGTTACCAAAAACTGTTTTTACCATTTTTACATTATGAGGAATCATTGGTAAACAAAAAATATCAGTCATATTACTGACAGTGAGAACTAATTTTTCTAGTAAGAGATTAAAAACACAAATACTGATTGATAAGGTAGCAATACTATATTTTCAAAAAATATATTTAGCTGGGCAGGTCTCCCTGACAAATGATATATTCAAGTCTGTCCCCTTCATGAAGTAGCAGTGAAAGCCTATGGCACTTGAGTACTCTATTTCTATAGTAATAGCTCTTCCTGTTTACTCTGATGAAACTATTGTCAATCCCCGGGAGCCCCAATTACACAAAACCTCAAATTTTCCGATTACTCACTACAAATAAGAATATCTACTCTAGGATTTCATTTGGCAGTTTAGAAGTAGAGTGGCCCATAGGCAAAAACATGATTTCCCTTCTAAGTCAATTTATAGCTTCTGACCCAAATTCCTAAGAGCACTAAGTTAAGAATTTGCCATTAAAAAT
This sequence comes from Smutsia gigantea, assembly GCA_032199065.1. Lineage (NCBI taxonomy): Eukaryota > Metazoa > Chordata > Mammalia > Pholidota > Manidae > Smutsia > Smutsia gigantea. Next base: position 35,917 of record JAVSCE010000958.1, read on the forward strand.
ATTATAGTGAACTTGCTTCAGGAAGGATGGACTGTTTATCTTCTATATATCCACCTTAGTAAATTTTTATAAACCTCTAGGGAGTTTGTACCCCAGGCTGAACAATAAAGTTACTGGGTTGAGTATATAAAAATTCTAGGAAATTTTATTCATTTCCTTCATCTAGGTAAGATTTTCTTCATTTGCCCAGAGAAACATGGAAGTGGTACTCATGGCTTCCATTTAGAAAAAAGAACAATGTCTAACCAGAGAGGTTCACAGAACTATCAGAAGAATGGAGAAATCAAGGTTTTAAAATTCTAGTAATATGAAAAGGAAAAAGACAGATTTTTCTTTTCCACCTAGGACATAATCAAAAAGTGAGGGTAAAAAACTCCCAGTAGAAGAGTTTGACAGTAAAAGCCGTGCCGTGCCAGTTTATGATTCCATATAAAGAAACAAAAAACTGAAATTCTAATAGGAATTCATTTCAGATGTCAACATAGTAAGGATGGACAGAGTATCTTCTTTGGCTTTATTTTCCCTATTACACAGATGGAGAGTAAACCAAAAACCAAAGTAGTTTAAAAAAGAAAACCTTATGAAACTATGTTTTCTGGTCTAATAGAACAAATAACTGGAAATGAGTTATACGGGGAACATCAGTAGTTGAAGTTTAGAATGAAACAAAAAAACACCCACATACATGCAGAAAGTAAAGCTCATTTCAAAATTTCCATATATCCTATGAGGATTTTTTTTTCTTACTGAAAATCCCTAATAATTTTCTTCACTGTAGTTAAAAGGAAAAAAGAAAAATCCAACCTTCATTCCAAGACATTTCTTCAAGATATACTTGAGCATCTACTGGCCCCAAATTTCTTAAATCATCTTCTGTAAAATATAAAAGAGACACTTAATTTGATAATCATTACTATGAAGAATGCTGAGAAGTTAACAGCCTGGTCAGTATAATTCTAAGTTACTTGCCATTTAAAAACTTAGCTTACTACTTTTCATAGCATTTTTAAGGCTGACTAAAAAATTCTAGAACATACCTCTTTGTATCAACTTTAATAGTCAAAATCTGTCCTATTTTTCACAAATATGCAAATGCCAAACTGCGAAGTTGATTTTGATGATTCCTTGTGATCACCTACTCACCTCCCTTTTGTGAGAGGGATATGTTTTGTTAGATAAACTACATCTGTAACTAAGGAAGGCGGTGTGGAGCTGGGTAAAAATAACTATTTGATCAAAGTTGTAATGTTTTACTAGCTTTCTACCCTTAGGTATATTGAATTACCTCTTACCCACTTCAGAAGGGTTGCTATGAACTGAATTGTGCACCCCTCAAATTCGTATGTTGAAGCCCTAGTGTGACTGCATTTGGAGGTAAAGTTAAATGAAGTCATAAAAGCGGGTCCTAATCCGACAGAACAGCTGGCTTCATAGGAAGAGGAAAAGGGAGGTCTTTTCCTTGGGCTTACACTAAGGTAAGTGTCACATGAGGACACGTTGAAAAAGAGGCTGCCTGCAAGCTAGGAAAAGAGACCCATTAGGGATTATATTCAACTGGCAGTTTGATCTTGTACTTCCTAGCCTCCAGAACTGTGAGAAATAAAGTTCTGTTGTTTTTAAGCCACCCAGTCTATGGAATTTTGTTAGGGCAAACAGAGCAGACTAATACAGTGGTGTTCTTCTAATCTAATGAGATCAGGCTGAAAGTGCTTTAAAGAATAAACCACTAACCAAATATAAAGGCTGTTAGTCATCTTTTTTCATTTGCGTGCAACAGAATACTAGGTAACTCAAAAGAAGAATTACTTTAAAATATTTCCATAACCACACACACAACTGTACTGCGTTTATGTTCCATCACTGTTCCTGGACCAAAGTTTTCCCTACAGATGGAACGTCCAAAGAAGCCTGGAATTCCACCTAAATTTAGTAAGAGTATGGTCCAGGTAGTATAAGCATGCACTCTTGTTTAAACAACTGTACCTTGGGACAAAGAAAGCAACTATAGTTGAGAAGCACCTGTTTTTGTTTTTAAAAGACTTGTTATACTTCCTGTATGCTTGTATTGTTCTTCTAGAAGTCAATGCTTAAAAGAAACTTTTAAATCTACCCACCCCCCCACCTTAATGAAACTTTCTTTAGCTGTCTCACTAGTCTGTTCACTTGCAGAGAATGCTTTCCTTTGTTCTGTTGTGTGAATGCCTGCGATTTAATTATATTTAATAACTGCCTGTTCACATTTTATTGGTGAGTTACACAATTTTAAAATAGATAAAAAGATTATACAATATTTTGAATTCACCATGTTTTTCTATGAAAGTATGTCAATATTATATTACCTCGTATTTACTGGGTACCAACAGTCTATTAAACTGTTCCTAAAACCCATACATACAGACTTTGCCCAGTCGTTGAGGAAGTTCCTCCATCTGTGTGCCCACTGATTATGCAGTGTATCAGTATGCTAACAGAATTTCCACATTCTATATCAATGACACTTGGCTATAAGTTATTAAGTATTCCGAATTTTTAAAAATGTCTACCTAAAAGTCTCATGGATGAAGAAGAAAAATCTCACGTTTCAATACTCAGAAGGATCAGGGTAGTTTGTTTGAAAGGGGAAATGAAACACTTGCAGACTTGAGGAATGACGCAGTTGGCACTTAACAGAATCTGATTAGGGGAAACAGGTGTAAATAATTTATAACCAAGTTGCCTATATTCCAGGAGACCTCATAGATACCTTAAGTAATTTTGAAATCAATCAAGCAAATCAGACAAGGTAGAGGTAATGACAAGATGAATAAACCTTCTTAATCTAACCTATCTGGGAGACCAGTAACACCAAAAGACAGTTAACCCATTCATATATGTTCATTATTCCATTTTACTTTATTTCAAAATAATAATAAATAACTGGCAAATGTGACTGCCAATCAAGTCAGCTTTGTACTGTTCTGCTTCTACGAAGCTCTAGGAAGCTACTGTCATGACCTAGTTAACTATTTCTTGTGGAATCCTTTCTATTAGTCTAACTACTCAAAAAAGTGGCTTTTACATTTTTATTTTTTTTTCTTTATGTGCAGGAACTTAAGAGTAGCTACCTCTTTCTTAGTTGAAAGCAGCTTAGACCATATCTCATGGTAAAAGGAACAATAGAACACAAAAATGGGTACTGCTTTGCCCATGGTCGGAGCTAAAAGTAGTATATTAAAATATTCTCGTGTTCTATGGCTGTCCAAACATCTATATTGACCTGAATATTCAATACTGTGTGCACATAGTCCAAGTTTTTGTGGGGATTCTAGTTTTAAAAGTCAGTATCTGACTCAAGAAAGAACAACATACTGTATGATTCACCATTATAAACATAACAGGAAAAACTCCCCCACGGTGCTGGGCACTGGGGAGCGAGCAGTGAATGGAAGGAGTGAGGCCGTCTGGGGTGCGGGGCCGATGGGTATGTTTACTGTGAAAATCCATCACTTTGATTTATGTATGATATACTTTAATAAAAAGGTTTAAAGGTAGTCTGCTGAGACTCCAGTAGCTACATTCTTAATAGAAATAAGGACAGAAAAGTTAGGGAAAGAAGTTCAAAGCCTCATAAGAAAGTGTGTATTCTTTGAAAGGATGGCAATTTAACAACTTTTGAAAAAGGCAGGGGGTGATTAACTCAGGGGAAAATTGGATCCCCAGAGAACTGTATAATGAGCAGAGGGGGTACATGCAAGTGAAAGGTGAATCTAAATGCAGGGGGTGGGGAGGTGACCACAGCCTTTGTTGAGAGGCAGGTGTCCAGGGAATGAGGCAACAGCAACTCCCCCTCCACCGCGATTACAAGGAAGGCGCACAAACAAATCAATGTTTTTTTTCCCTTTCTAAACAATGATCTCTGCTTGTCCACCATTGTAGTTATAATTAGAAAACGTAATTTGTTCCTAGCCCTTAAAGTAACTCACAAGAACCCTGTAATTAGCTTTGATAATAATTGTCTTCTAATCAGGCACAGCATCTGCAAAACAGATAAATTCGTTTTCTTTTGAGCATTATGTATTATAAATACTTTTGCTCATTACAATGAAATATTTCAATAGGAATCTGAAAATGTAAATCCTTTCTCAAAGTTCTCCTGGTAACAGGACACTATTAAAAATGTTGTGAAAACATAAACCTACTTAGACAGTAATTTAATTAAAGGAACAGATCCAAGATTTATTTAAATCTGTAATCTAAGCTACAGAATGGTAATAACTTATAAAAACAAAACAAACAAACCAGCCATTCAGAAACAAAACACAGGCCCTGGCATTTGGTATACTCTACCTTGAGTCCAAGGACACTACATGATTCTTAATTCTCTTGAAGTGAATGGGTTCAGCGTTTTCTGAGGTATCTAGGAATGTTAAGGTCCATTCACAGCCTGTGCTGTGCTCACAAGCTTAGCCAAATATGGAGACAAAAACTTCCAAATTTATTTACATATAGAAAGCAATGCACAACTTTTATAGTTGAGAAATTCCTGAGGAATATAATGCTAAAAAAATCAAATAATTTATGTGGTTACTTGAAAAAGAATCTTTCAACCTTTAGAAGTATAGGCCCTTCTGACCTTGTGTTCTATTGGATTTGTCTGACAACAAGAGGTGAAAGAATTCTGTGGCTCCATTGTCTCAACAGTGGGATCTAAGAAAACACTGGCAGGACTCATCAGAGAGGTTTATGAGCCTGCAATTCAAAGAGATTAAAAGGAAAATCTACGGAGATTCTTTCACACTGAAGAATAACATTAAATAACTATTAGCAGCTTGGTTCAGTAAAGCTTACTAGAGCTCTCGCTGGGTCATTCACAACTTTCTAAAAGAGGAAAGGTTTTTTCAGCTCCATTTGGGAATCAATAAATATTTCTTATTTCTTACAAGACAATGGAATTCCAGTCTTTTAAAGCTTCCTCCTAATGACAGTAAAATTTCTAAAACAACTCTTTGTTTGCTCCCTAAATAATTACACTTCCTAATCCCAGGAAACCTAACTACAGCTACAATTCAAATAAATAAGTAAAAATAAATAATAGCAACAAAAAGCAACAGACGAGAGGATTTTAACTTTACTCATTATGGCTAAAATATCTGGAAGTCTCATTCAACCCAATATTGGTCAAAAGTTGGGATCCATGTGCAGCTCTGTCCCTACCATTCAGGTGTAGCGATGTCGTGTTACTCAAGTGATCAAGCCCCCAGAGTGCTCTCATTTAGCAATTACTCCACTGTACTTATTTTTATGCTATTTTAAATACTTGAGGTTTGGTTCACACTTAAAGAAGTTGTGTGTGTTAAAAGCAAACAGCAACATTTTCCTTTAGGTCTAAGTATTGTGCTGTTTCAAAACCTCATTCATAAAAATCATTTGGCTATACATAAATTTTTCACATAGGAAATAACTTGAAGGAAATCAGTTTCCTTGTCCCTAGCAGTCTGTGTTCTTGGAACAGTCTTTACCTTGGTAAGAGAATCAGAATCAAGCAACATTTTAACTTGAAACCTGCTCATTAAATCATAAAGCTCCTTTCTCAGATGAAATTAAAGAGTCACAAGGGCAAGACTTTCCATAGCAAAGAAAAATTATAAACTTTGAGTTTAATTATGGACTTGAAGTGTGGAGCTTTTCTGAGCTGAGTGTACACACCCAATACTCATGAAAGATACCAAATGAAACCCAGAAATTGAATTTCAGTACAGAAAAGGTAGAACAGCAGCAGAAGTAGGCCTGGCCTCTCATTCTGATCCTCAAATATGCCTCATTCTTGACTATTTGGGACTAAAATTAGTAGGTTGTATACACCTATTCAAAACTTGGCAGTACATAGTGACTGCATGGCTTGAATCCCTCCACTATTAATCACCAGCTATATGACCTTACTCAAATTACTTAACCCCTCTGAGCCTCAGACTCTTTCCCTGGAAAACAGGTATTAGTATCTTCCTTATAAGGCCATTGAACATTGTTTAAAACACAATTGCCATAGTTATAGTACTCAGTAAATGGCAACTATTTCAACTGTATTATCTCATGTTTGTGTTGACCTGTCTATATAAGACCATAAGAAAATCACTAAACATCAAAACCAGTATTTAGGTTGTGTTCGGGTGGGTTAGGGTTCAAGCACCGTAATATAGGAAGGCAGCAACTCTTGACCTGGTCTGGATTTGTAACAGTGATAAGAAGTTTGATGTCCTTTGCTATTGTCAGTCTCATTAAAACTAACCCATTATTACCAAAGCCACAGTTTATATTATTATTTAGTTTTTCCAAAGTATCAAATAGAACCAAAAGATGGGAACCACAGGAAAAAAAATCATACAAATTAATATGTGGATTAAATTCAGATATTAGAAATGATGGTGGGGAAATGTCAGGGAAGGCTTTTTCTTGGTGGGGGAGGAATTGAGTTGAAACTTGAACAAAGAAGCTATGAACAATCTGAATGGGAGGACTGTGTTCTGAGTATGACAAATACCACAAGCAGACGGGTGTAGAAGCTCCTAAATGGACCAGGGGAGAAGATTCACATTAAATTTGTGATTGGTGATAAGGCTGGAAAAAATAATTAGGGGCAAATTTAAAAGCATCTGTCCCATTTAAACTCCAGGTGAATCAGTAAATGCCATCATGGTTTTAAAAGTTCTAAAAAGGAGAGCGAGAGAATTAAGAAAGATAGTCAAATCAAAATGTAAATGACTATGGGAGAAGACCAATTAGCTATGGAAATAATCTGGATACATGTTATAATCTGGGAACAGACCACTGTGGAGCTGTGAGAATAAAAAGATCACGTGGAAAAAAAAATTTAAAGCAACGTCAACACTCATTTCTAATTCACTGGTTGCATATTGAGAAAAGTAGAAGTAATCAGAACACAATAAGAAACAAAGGTTTCAAGTCTCAGTGAAAAACAAGCAATGAGAAAGGTGACTGAGTCTTGTTTTTGGACCATTGATTTCTGCTGGGTTAAGAACCCAAGTAGAAATTGGGAGAGAGGTTAAAGTCGGAGACACAAACTTCCTAAGACCCTACATTTTCTGTGTGGTTAAATTAGAACTCCCAAATATGCCCAAGTATACCAGAATTAGAACTATAATCTTGCCCATTGGTTTCTATAGCATTGAAACTAGTTAAAGTTTTATTCAAAATCATTGAGAAAAGGAGAGATTCAAGATGGCAGTGTGAGAGGTGAGACAGATAACTCCTCCCAACCACAGATAGTGAGAAAATATAGTTAATACAACTAAACCTAAAATAGCAACAGGAAAGAAGGCTGCACCAGACTGCATAGAGACCTCATGAACAGAGCAGACTTGACGACATAGGGTAACGTATGAAAGCCTTGATCCGGTGGGACCCGAGCCCTTCCCCCCGCACACCCCCAGCTTACCAGCGAGAGGAAGAGAAAAGGAGCGGGGAGGGGGTGGAAGCACAGAACTGCTGAACAACCAGCCCTGGACATCTGTTTTGTGAGCAGAAAACTACGCTGTGCGGTGCTCTGGAGGATGGGGAGCTGGGACAGGCAGAGTGCTTGAGAAACAGATTCCAGCCATTTGTGGAGGACGGGATCCACACCCGGCTGCTCTGGGACTAAGGAAAGGTGGGCGATCTGACAGGTTCCCTAGCAGCAAGAGGGCTGCTGGAGGGGTGGGGTTTGCACGGAGCTTGCTAAGTGGGAGAAGGGATAGGGGGACAAGGTTGTCTGCATGTGCTCTGCACAGCAGATTGGGAACTTTGAGGAGCTTCAGGCACCCCATACCCCTGTCTGGCTACTCAGCTCCGAGGCACTCCACTGCGACACACAGCCTGCTGAGCCTTCCTACTGGTCTGCAGGCACCTGATCGCAAACCAGTGTTCACTAACCTGGTGTCAGGCCACTCAGAGGGAGGCCCCGCCTACAATAGCTAGAGACACAGAGCACAGAGGCTTACACCTGTGCTCGGCCCACTGGCTCTCATACGGGAGACAGGCACTGCAGGCAGGATTCAGGAAACAGCTCTTTCCTCCCCCCAGGCACCAGCTCCGCTCCCCTAAGACCCCCAACCTCACTCTAGGGGATGAGCAGCTCCAGAGACTGGAGCTTCTGGGCACTAGTGGGCACCACACAGAAATATGAAATGTCAAAAGAACATGGTTCAGACCAAAATATGACAAACCCCAGAAAAGGGCCAAATGAAACAGAACTCACCAATCTTCCTGAAAGAGAGTTCAAAATAAAAATCATAAACATGCTTATGGAGGTACAGATAAATATTCAATAATTCAGGAATGAATTTAAGATGGAGATTCAATCATTAAGAAATTCCATATCTGAAATGAAACATACAATGGAGGGACTTAAAAGCAGATTAGATGTAATAGAAGAGACAGTAAATGGAACAGAAATGAGAGAAGAGGAATACAAAGAAGCTGAGACACAGAGAGAAAAACGAATCTCTAAGAATGAAAGAACATTGGGGGCGGAGGTGCCTGCTGTTTATAATGTTGAATTTCTGTAAAATAAACTGTATTTGCAAATCCAAAAAAAAAAAAGAAAGAATATTGGGAGAACTGTGTAACCAATCCAAACAGAAAAATATTCGCATAATAGGGGTACCAGAAGAAGAAGAGAGAGTAAAAGGGATAGAAAGTGTCATTGAGGAGGTAATTGCTGAAAAATTCCCCAATCTGGGGAAGGAGATAGTCTCTCAGGCAATAGAGGTGCACAGATCTCCCATGACAAGGGACCCAAGGAAGACATCAAGACACATAATAATTAAAATGGTAAAGATCAAGGATAAAGACAGACTTTTAAAAGCAGCCAGAGAGAGAAAAAAGATCACATACAAAGGAAAACCCATCAGGCTACCATCAGATTTCTCAACAGAAACCTTACAGGCCAGAAGGGAGGAGCATAATATATTTAATGCAATGAAGCAGAAGGGACTTGAACCAAGAATAATCTGCCTGGCAAGGTTATAATTTAAATTTGAAGGAGGATTTAAACAATTATCAGATAAGCAAAAGCTGAGAGAATTTACCTCCCACAAACCAGCTCTACAGTGCATTTTGCAGTGACTCCTATAGATGGAAGTATTCCTAAGGCTAAATAGATATCACCCAAGGGATAGACAAAGAGTACAGAATATGATTCATAACACACAAAGAAGGGAGAAGGAGGAAAAAAAAAAGAATCTTTACGTTGTGTTTGTAATAGTATATGAAGTGAGTTAAATTAGATTGTTAGATAGTAAGGGAATTACCCTTGAACCTTTGGTAACCACGAATCTAAAGCCCGCAATGGCAGTAAGTACATACCTATCCATAATCACCCTAAATGTAAATGGTCTGAATGCACCAATCAAAAGACATAGAGTCATTGAATGGATAAAAAAACAAGACCCATCTACATGCTGCCTACAAGAGACTCACTTCAAACCCAAAGACACACACAGACTAAAAGTAAAGGGATGGAAAAAGATATTTCACGCAACTAATAGTGAGAAAAAAGCAGGAGTTGCAGTACTTGTATCAGACAAAATAGACTTCAAAACAAAGAAAGTCACAAGAGACAAAGAAGGACATTACATAATGATAAAAGGGTCGGTCCAACAAGACGATAAAACTATTATAAATACCTATGTACCCAACACAGGATCATCTACATTTGTGAAACAAATACAACAGAATTAAAGGGGGAAATAGAATACAATGCATTCATTTTGGGAGAGTTTAACAAACCACTCACTCCAAAGGACAGATCAACCAGACAGAAAATAAATAAAGAGATAGAGGCACTGAACAACATATTAGAATAGATGGACCTAACGGACATATGGAGACAAATGACAAAAATAATACAACACCGCAATATCTGTGGGACGCAGCGAAGGCCATGCTAAGAGGGAAATATACTGCAATACATACCTACCTCAGGAATGAAGAAAAATCCCAAATGAATAGTCTAAGCTCACAATTAATGAAACTTGAAAAGGCAGAACAAATGAGGCCCAAAGTCAGTAGAAGGAGGGACATAATTAAGATTAAAGCATAAATAAATAAAATCGAGAAGAATAAAACAATAGAATCAATGAAAGCAGGAGCTGGTTCTTTAAAAAAATAAACAAAACAGATAAACCCCTAGCCAGGCTTATCAAGAAAAAAAGAGAGTCTACAGGAAAAATCACTACAGATGCCACAGAAATACAAAGAATTATGAGAGAATACTATGAAAAATTATGTGGTAACAAACTGGGTAATCTGGAAGAAATTGACAACTTTCTAGAAAAATATAACCTTCCAAGGCTGACCCAGGAAGAAACAGAAAATATGAATATACCAATTATCAGCAAATAAACTGATTTGGTAATCAAAAACCTACTTAAGAACAAAACCCCTGGACCAGATGGTTTCACTGCTGAATTTATATTAAATTTTTTTTATTTTGCTACCATTAATGTACAATTACATGAACAACATTATGGTTACTAGACTCCCCCATTATCAAGTCCCCACCACATACCCCATTACAGTCACTGTCCATCAGCGTAGTAAGATGCTATATAATCACTACTACTCTTCTCTGTGTTATACTGCCTTCCCCGTGTCCCACGCCCCCTACATTACACATGTCACTGCTGAATTTTATCAAAAATTTAGTGAAGACCTTATACCCATCCTCCTGAAAGTTTTCGAAAAAATAGAAGAGGAGGGAATACTCCCAAACTCATTCTATGAGGCTAACATCACGATAATACTAAAACCAGGCAAAGACACCACAAAAAAAGAAAAGTACAGACCAATATCCCTGATGAACATAGATGCAAAAATACTCAACAAAATATTAGCAAACTGAATTCAAAAATACATAAAAAAGATCATCCATCATGATCAAGTAGGATTCATCCCAGGGATGCAAGGATGGTACAACGTTCGAAAATCCATCAACATCACCACTACATCAACTAAAAGAAGAACAAACACCACATGATCATCTCCATAGATGCTGAAAAAGCATTCGACAAAATTCAACATCCATTCATGATAAAAACTCAACAACATGGGTATAGAGGGCAAGTACCTCAACATAATAAAGGCCATATATGACAAACCCACAGCCAATATATTACTTAACAGCAAGAAGTGAGAACCTAAAAGCTTTTCCTTTAAGATGGGGAACAAGACAAGCATGCCCACTCTCCCCACTTTTATTCAAGATAGTTTTAGAGGTCCTAGCCACGGCAATGAGACAACACAAAGAAATAAAGGGCATCACTCTAGATTGCTAAGGAAGAGGTCAAACTGTTCCAGTTTGCAGATGACATGATATTGTACATTAAAAGCCCTAAAGAATCCACTCCAAAACTACTAGTTCTAATATCTGAATTCAGCAAAGTTGCGGGATACAAAATTAATGCACAGAAATCTGTTGCATTCCTATACACTAATGATGAACTAGCAGAAAGAGAAATCAGGAAAACAATTCCATTCACAACTGCATCGAAAAGAATAAAATACCTACGAATAAACCTAACCAAGGAAGTGAAAGATCTATACTCTGAAAACTACAAGACACTCATGAGAGAAATTAAAGAATATACTATAAATGGAAACACATCCCATGCTCATGGATAGGAAGAATTAATATTGTCAAAATGGCCATCCTGCCTAAAGCAATCTACAGATTCAATGCAATCCCTATCAAAAAACCAACAGCTTTCTTCAATGAACTAGAGCAAATAGTTCTGAAGTTCATATGGAACCACAAAAGATCCTGAATAGCCAAGAAATCCTGAGAAGGAAGAATAAAGCAGGGGGAATTATGCTACCTGACTTCAAGCTCTACTACAAAGCCACAGTAATCAAGACAATTTTGTACTGGCACAAGAACAGACCCACAGACCAGTGGAACAGACTAGAGAGCCCAGATATAAACCCACACAGATGTGGTCAATTCATATACAATGAAGGAGACATAGATATACGATGGGGAGATGACAGCCTCTTCAACAGCTGGTGTTGGCAAAACTGGACAGCTCCGTGTAAGAGAATAAAACTGGATTATTGTCTGACCCCATACACAAAAGCAAACTCAGAATGGATCAAAGACCTGAACATAAGTCATGAAACCACAAAGCTCTTAGAAGAAAACATAGGCAAAAATCTCTTGGACATAAATATGAGCAACTTCTTTATGAACATATCTCCCCAGGCAAGGGAAACAAAAGCAAAAATGAACAAGTGGGACTATATCAAACTAAAAAGCTTCTGTACAGCAAAGGACATCAGTAGAACAAAAGGATCCTACAGCATGGGAGAATATATTCATAAATGACATATCTGATAAGGGGTTGACATCCAAATTATATAAAGAGCTCATGTACCTCAACAAGCAAAAAGCAAATAAGCCAATTGAAAAATGGGCAGAGGAGCTGAACAGACACTTCTCCAAAGAAGAAATTCAGATGGCCAACAGGCACATGAAAAGATGCTCCACATCGCTAATCATCAGAGAAATGCAGATTAAAACCATAATGAGATATCACCTCACACCAGTTAGGATGACCAGCATCCAAAAGACAACAACAAATGTTGGCGAGGATGTGGAGAAAAGGGGAGCCCTCCTACACTGCTGGTGGGAATGTAAACTAGTTCAATCTTTGTGGAAAGTGGTATTGAGGTTCCTCAAAAAACTCAAAATAGAATACTATTTGACCCAGAAATTCCACTCCTAGGAATTTACCCTAAGAATGCAGAAGCCCAATTTGAAAAAGACATATGCACCCCTATGTTTATCACAGCACTATTTACAATAGCCTAGAAATGGAAGCAACCTAAGTGTCCATCAGTAGATGAATGGATAAAGATGTGGTACATATACACAATGGAATATTATTCAGCCATAAGTAGAAAACAAGTCCTACCATTTGCAAGAACATGGATGGAGCTAGAGGGTGTTAGGATCAGTGAAATAAGCCAGGTGGAGAAAGACAAGTATCAAATGATTTCACTCATCTGTGGAATATAAGAACAAAGAAAAAACTGAAGGAACAAAACAGCCACAGACTCACAGAACCCAAGAATGGACTAACAGTTACCAAAGGGAAAGGAACTAGGGAGGATGGGTGGGAAGGGAGGGATTAGGGGGAAAAAAGGGTATTACAATTAGCACACATAATGTAGCAGCGTGCGGCGGGGGGGTGGGGGGGATGCAGATATGGGGCAGGCAGTATAACACAGAGAAGACAAGTAGTGATTCTATAGCATCTTACTGCACTGATGGACAGTGACTGTAATGGGGTATGTGGTGGGGACTTGATAATAGGGGGATTCTAGTAACCATAATGTTGCTTGTGTAATTATACATTAATAATACCAAAAAAAACCATCAAGAAATGATCTTAAAATATATTTTCATTGCTAAAAGTTATTTGCATTTATGTAAAGTAACAATGTGAGTAGTCACTTTTTCTTGTGACAAAGATGAGGAGGACCCTTACAAGAAGTCTTATCTGCACCCTCTTCCCCCTCTGACGAAAACGCCAGGCCCTGTCCAGATGGATTTTCTGCATCATCTCACATACTTACTTTTCCCAGAAACAGTCACCAAAAAAGCATGCCCCCTGATGCTTATCTCCAAGTTTTACCTGAAGCACATTTTTACAGCCAATTTTCAAATTCCTAAAATCAAATGAAAAAACGGATACGATCATAAATGGAAACCTTATCTGACTAATAAATGTATTTTGTAAAGGTCAGTTTGGCACAGAATTTACACAAATATCTACTGGCCTTAAGTCATTATTGCTAAAAGCCTAAATTCATATTATCTACATTTAAAAGTATTATGTCCCTTCTTATGAAGTTAACCAGTCTTTAGCGTTAACTTGCTTTCTGGGAAGGATTATTTTGAGCTTAAGAAATTATATGTTGATTCCGTTATCTGAACATAAGTGTTGTTGGGGCTTTAAGATACGTTCCTCAGCTGGTCCAACATTCATTTCCTTATTTCCCATTCTCAGTATTTATCTTGATAAACAGATGAATTGAATTGTATAGTACAACACCAGAAATGACCTTTTGTACCTAGCTAAGGGAGAGTAGCTGGTTAGCTTTGAGTGAAGACAAACTAACTTTACAACATCTGGCCCAATCCCCTTCTGAGCCAGGCTATTCTGCATAGCCAAGTACTTAGCCAATTAGAGTGAAAGCTCCACACTACCAGTATAATTCACTGATAGAGAACGAAGATACATCTTAGTAAAAATAATACACCACCGAGGATTCCAAACACAGTCTACTTCAAAAAAAAAAACAACAAAACATTATTTGACTGATTTCATTTGAAGATTTGTTCTTCTTCAGGGTACAGAGAAGTAACCTAACTCATAAGCTGCACCACTCTAGAGAGCCACGGAGACATCAGAGATCTGTGTGACTGTCCCAGTACAGAGCTGATCTTCTGCTTGAATCATGATCCCTATTGTTTTCCCGTGATATACTTCTGATGTTTTTTTTAATGTGTTTAATATATGAGATAACTCCATACAAGATTTATAAAGGCACCAAAATCTATTCAACAGAGATTACTTATGTGAACATTTTATAAAAATCCTGAAAAGATTTTCCAAAGTGCTTATCTGGTTGTCTAAAATGCTAAGCCTAATTTTGAATAACTATATTCTTTTCAAAGGAACATGGAAGCAGTCTTTGGAAGCATCCTTAGAAACAAGGTAAACATGCCACCTGGAACCAACTAACTAAATTGCTTTCAAAATGTGTAGTACCTGGGAACTGAATATTACTTATCCTTCTTTAGATCTACTTTTCTTCAGCCTAGCCACCATTGGTCTAACGTATCAATACAGAAGAATATATTGAAGCAGAATGTACAATATTCCACTATGAATATGAGAAGTGAAAACAAGGGAGAAAAAAATATATGGACGTTACTTTAGGTTGTCTATGCCAGACTTTCTTTATTAGAACTCATTTGATAATTTCCTTTGTGAAGCAAAGAAATATGGATGTCAAGGGCTCCTTTAAAAAGATCTTTTAGAGAAATTAATGATTGTGGGCATTATTGATGAAGCTTCCCTGACAACAAAACCCTGACTCTGAACTGTGAAATATGAGACAGCATTCAAAATGTTGCCAATGGAACATCTCCTGCCTCATCCCCAAGTATTACAGAGCTCAGATTTATATTCCAACTTAATGCAGGGCAGGAGACAAACATATTTGAAGCATGTCCTATGTAAAGAAAGTTCTACAGTAAATTATCACCACATGCAAAAAGAGTTCTAAATAACAAAACTATTTCCATGTCCCCAGGAAGTGACCCAGAAAAAAAAAGTATTTTGACCTGGTTATAACTAATTCTTTCTTTCTCTCTCTCTTGGTAACCTATCCTGGTCGTTAACAAATTATCACTCTCAAAGGTTTTCCTTCTATCAAATCTAAATCTTCACTCTTAGAGGTTCAAGTTCATTTCCTTTAGAGAGCCATTTATTGAAGGTAGGTCAAAAAAAATTAATGTATTCAAAAGAAATGATATGAAACTAGATTTCTTATGAGATTTTTAAAAATAACTCTAGTATGAAAGGCTTAAAAACAGCACGTTACATTTGTGTAAGAGACCTTTATATCTTATCTAAACAGCAAGCCAATTTCAATTTAAAATTAAAGCATTTTCATTTTTAGATTATTTGGTAATGAAGGAAATATTTAGTACTTAGACCCGAGGCACTGAAATGTAGAAACTAAATTAGAAAAGTTGTATAGAATACAATTCAGATTAGCTCAATTCAGTAATCACCCACCTGAAAAACTTGCAAAGCAAACTGACATTATAAAAATTCCAAGCAGAAGATCTGCCTATTTATCAGAATCAGGCCCAACTCCTGTTGTATTTGGTTTGGCCAAACTTTGTTGTGACTTCACTGATGACCCACAAAGAGTCCCCTGAAATACAGTAGGTATTTCACAGCTTCCATTAAAACCTTAAAACCAAGGACTAAAAGCTCAAAAAAAATCCACATTTCCAAGGGCTTCTTAAAGGCAATGAGAAAGGCTTGAAGATGTTATTTGTTCCTCCAACATTCCTTAAACCTTCTTTCATACAAATCTATTGCTCACTTTAACCCTGCTTCCGATTTCTTTCCCTTTCTGGTCTACACTATCCTATACCTTAGTAAAAATATTTTTTTATTCCTGATCTTTCCCCACCTCTCTTCTCTTTAGACAGCAGGCTTCCAGTCAGTTTCACTGATAGGTTCTCAATAGTACACAGGCTGTGGAGTGGCAAAAATGCAGAGTGACAGTGCAGTGCAGGTATGCAGCCTCAGCTCCTTAAGGTGCAGTTTTGTGGATTATCCTTATCTTAAGTAAATTCACTACCCACAGAATAAAGACTAGTAAAGATGTGCAAAAGCACCATGAAAAAATTAATCATCTCAAGTACAGCTTGGTCACTTTAGGAACATAGGTAACTTCTCACACACAACACATTCATGTGTATTAACTTTAATACTTTCATAGATATTATACCATGTGAACCAAGGTTAAAAAGATTTACCTATGGCTGGAATTCATTCTCATATGGAATCACCTCTACAGTCTTTGGCCAGCAGCACAATCACATTTACAGAAGAAATACAGCATTTGAAAGATGCTCAAATACACACATGCATCAGATGAAAGTAGGACCCAACATATTCAAGCCATATTTGAAAATTAACTCAAATTCATTGCAAAGGTGCACTCATCAGTTTCTTAATAAAAGTTCATCAATCTTAAAAAGCAGAAGCATCTTAGAACGGATTAGTATTATCAAAGTCATTATTAAAAACAAATACTCCAGTACAAAAAGAAATAGCTCATAAAGTCTATCTATACGAAGGTACCACACACTGCCTGTAAGATATACTTAATTTGGTCAGTACAAGTCCCTCTGAAAATATGGGTATTTTCTCTATATATGTATCACTGGCCTTATACTATAATGTTTTAGAAATAAAGCCTTGTTTCTCAAATCAAATTTCATAACCTTAGTAGTAGGAGCCTTAACATCATTTTGTTAGAAAATAAATGGCATAATTTTGTTAGGTTTGATAGTGTGCCAGTGTAGGGTATGGGAGGGGATTCAATAATCAACAGAGACAGCGAGCTTTTATCAACACATACGAGTCAATGCTGAGCCTGTGTGCTACTGCAGAGTGTAACTGAGTGTTCTCCCCATAGGCTCTAATGATTATTGACTCCCCCTGTTAGCATGTAGGGTGCATACTGAAGATTCAAAAAGAAGGCTAAGGGACTCCTATCCCAAGGCCAGTGCTGAAAGACAGCCTATCACTTCATGTAACCATAGTCCATGTGTGACAAACATGACCTACATTTCTCCCTTTCTTTTTTACAAGAGCTTGTCACTGTTTAGGCAGCTATTTTCTAAAATGCATAAAAGAAATGACTTTCAAAACTGCTTAAGAAATGCACATTTCTGAAATATCATATATACCAATCATAAGGAATAGTTTATCCAGAAGATAATCATGAAAACTAGCCTAAAACAAACCCAAAGACAGCAAAGAGTGCCTTTTGATGTTAACTATATAGTAGCTTTTTTGAGATTATTGTTTATACAGTATACAGTCTTAAAAGTACTACAATTAGAATTTTAATCAGTACATAACTTACTAAAAGCAAGTTTTAAACATATAAAACATATTAGGAAGGTGTAATGAAACATATTTCATTAGTTATAGAAAGTAACTTTCACAGTTTCACAAGAAGCCACATCCTAGTAGTTTTGTTAACATCTCAATGGATACACACTAATCACTACCAATAATAGGGCATTATTAAAAACAATGATGGAGAGAGGAGTAAAGAAGGCAATTAATAACTTGGTTCAAATGCTGGGAAATTCTCCCCAGGAATGGCTGAAGACTGTGCTTCGGAGAGTTGCCAATGTATACGGGCTGGTTCTTCACCACAAGTACCTACCATGCCGCTGCAGGTCATACTCTTTTTTTGTCTCTTCATTCCCTAGAATTTTCCATGCCTGATCAATTTCGATGAACTTCTTAATACATTCCTCCACTGTTCCTGCTGGCACATCTGCACTTTGTTTATCCGGGTGATACTGCCAATCAAAAATAAGGGGGGTGGTGAATAGAGGGAGGTGAGTGGGAGTAGGTAAAAAAAAAACTGTATATCTGAGCTTTAGTTAAGAGAAAGGGTAATGAAAAGATGAAAACTAAGATGCCAAGGCAACAAGACAACAGTGTTGGGCACAGGAAACAACTGCCAGGTTAATTAGACCATTAAAGTAGCTATAAATCCACCAGTGACATGATCTGTCACAACGTGCAAAGACAACATTTTCTGGATAATTTGCTGATGGAATCACTGGTCTCATGGACAATTTACCTAGAGAGGATACTAATATAAACAGAAACAGGTACATGCAGATGAGTAAGACATGACAAAGGAAGGGCATAAACTATGCAGAGTATGAACTTTTCCTTACATCATGTGTTTGGCTGTACATATCACAAATGGACTACTAGCTTTTTTTATGAAGTCAGATTATATAATCATACTTTAAAATAAAACACCTCTCATTTTCTGGCTCAGTCCTGAAGAGTTTAAAGTTATAAATTCCCAAACACAAATTTTATTGAAAAACAGTTATTCTAGGGCAGATTGGTAAGAAAGAACTTTAAAGAAATCAATAAAACATTTGATATAAATTAATTAGTAAATATTTCTTACATGCATTTTCTAAGTCTAAGAAATTTTTTAAAATGCTTTCAATATGCAGTAATTTCTTTATATGGTTTGCTCAAAAACAAAGTTTTATGCCAACTCATCAATGCTAATATAAACATGGCTTAATGGGTAACCCTTAGTTGTATTATGCCCTTCCTCCCTTTTCCTACATTCTTTGTGGTCTTCCATTTTTTTAAATCAATTCCTAAAGAATCAATATGTCATTTGCTTTTCAGCAGTCTCTCAACAAACAAGGAAATATTATTAAATTTAGAGGCATTTTACTTAAACAATCTGGGGATAAGAACAGCAGATATTCAGATATGTCAGTTTTTTATTCTCAAGTAAATAACCACTTGATAGTATTCACCCTGCAATTACTCTGAACATTTATCAAATAAATTACAGAACATATTCTGATTTCAAAAGTTTACATTAAGAATTTCCTTTGAATTAGAACAGGTTTTTCCCTTTAGTTCTTACTTTTTTTCAATTTTAGTAATAAAATAGGCAAATCACCATATTCACATTTCATGACACTAAAACGGTTATAATTCACATACTCATCAGTTAATGGTACAATCACTTGCATTCTTTCACCGACTGCTTTACAGACGCTGAAAGAGTACAAAAAGTTTACAAGTACCATGTCATTTATCACCCAAGCTGCCAAGGCCAAAGTCACTCAGTGAGTTGTGGTTAAGTAACTGAAGTCAAATGATTTCAATTCTCATTCCAGAATTCAGAAAAGTGTGTACATTTTTAATTATAATGTGGACTACTGGTTTTGATAGTGAATTCAAGCTGAACTTCTCCACACTGTTGATGACCCACACTAGCAAAGCAAAAGCTATTGTGATTGGTTGCACAGAAGAAGTAACGAACATCATACGTGCAGGGAGAAAGATGATAGGACACAGAATTAGCTTCCATTTTTCCTTAGGCAAACTGCTTTTCTCCCTATGCCAAATCTACCGTTTACAACATTTAAATATTTAAGCTAATTCATATACTGACTGAAGAAAAGGAAAGAAGCTTTATTGTTTCATCTTTTTTTGGCCACAATTTATTCAAATGATGCTCATTAGTTATTCCCAACACTGAGGTTTAGGCACTCCCTAAAATCGGAATACTCAAGTAAAATCCCAAAGCTAAAATAGGACTGGCTACATTCTCTAGCTAACCTATTCCCTAACACTATGTGAAGAACATCTGTGTAACAAGCTTGGTGTGATTCAGTGTTATTACAGGCAACATGCTCAAATGTGCCACTAGTGAACAAGTAAGATACACTTATATGTGAAAACCCAATCTCAGTATGTCACAAGCATTGAGTAAAGCCCTAAATATCATTTTAAACTAGTAACTGTATAGTAGGGGTACTGACTAAAAATGTTATTTCTAATAGGCCACTATAGAAATTCTACTTGGTACAATGAATAGAACAGGCTGAACCCAACCAACCTGACCAAGAAATCTCTACAAACCAAGAATTAGTTCCTGGCTGTCCAAAACGGAAATCTATCACTAAATATTACTGAATCTTTTATCAGTTCTATCAGTGAAAGTACAAGTCAATTTCTTTCACTAATTTGGTATTTCCTGACTATTTTAAATAAGTAAGTCACCTTCTGAGGCTTTTATGTCTATTCTGTTATGCTACTAGAACACAGTAAATTTTATTCCACAATACAGGGCTCAATTAAAAAATGGTAGTTACAGCAAGAAAATAAGTATGTCACTGGGATGCTAAAAGCCTCAGTCCAAATGTTTTAACAGCAAGTTCCAGAACATGAAAGTCTGAAAAAGAATAATACATTCTGTCAAAGGTTGATAATGGCCCTCAAAGATAACAGGTCTTAATCCCTGGTACCTTGTTACCTTGTTTGGAAAAAGAGTCTTTGCAGATATGATTAAGTTAAAGACTTTGAAATGGGGAGATAATTTTGAATTATTCAGGTGGGCCCTAAACACAACTATTCTTATAAGAAGGAGGTCGCGACAGATTTGACACACAGAGGTGAACATGATGGGAAGACCATGCAGAGACAGAGACAGATGTGAAATACTGGCCTTACAGAGTGGAGGGATGAGGCCACAAGCCAAGGAATGCTGGCAGCCACCAGCAGGGGGAGACACAGGTATGAACGCTCCTCTTACAGTCTGGCCTGCCAACACCTTGATTTCAGCCCAGTTATACTAATTTTGGACTTCCAGCCTCCAGAATAGTGAAAGAATAAATTTCTGTTGTTATAAGCAACTGAATTTGTGGTGATTTACTGAGGCAGCCACAAGAAATTATACACTGTCTAAATATGTTTATGATTTAAAACTGGGAATAGACACTACAACTTTTAAAAATGTTTCAATTACAAGGTCTATTAATAAAGTGGTACTATTATTATGCAATTCTTAACATTAAATCTGCAACGATTCTTTATTGCCCAAGAGAAGACAACCCTCCAGTACTACAGGTTTCAAGACTTTCCAATCCCAAAGTGAATGTGGTTCTTTTTCCCTACTATTTCTGTATCTGAGTCCCTCCCTTGGGAGGCAGGCTCAAGCAGGCACGATCATCCTGAGACCTCAGTCACTTTTCCCTTACCATCAAGGCTTATGCCACAGCTTTCTTTTCTTTGATACCTACTAGCCAAACCTTCCCACTGTTGAGAGCCCAGAGCGATTTCTACTTCATTCATTCACTGATTAAATGAAAGATAAAATCTAAAGCATCCTGTGTTCTGCCTTACTATCTAATTGAGAAGCCAGGAAAAGCCACAGAAAAATAGCATGGACTTCCTTAATATTAGAAAATGCCAGGTAAATCATACAAACAAGGAGTTCTGAGGAAAACAACATGCAAACAGAGAAAATACTGATGCTCTTAATTAAAAGAATAGATATGTACTAAAATCAATGTTGCAAAGTTAATTTATTTTAACTGACTTCTATTTGCTCTCAGTACTGAATCAAAATTCATTTTGGTGTAATTAGAAGTACTTAGTCATCTAACTGGAAGCAAAAAACTCAAAATTAAGAAATCAGCAAATCTTGCAACAACTGGAAAAGGAAAGATTTAAAAATTACCAATTAAAATAGCACCAAGAAAAAAAAAGGAGATACTTTGGAATAAACCAGAGAGATGCTCTGTAAGACTACAAAACTTACTAAGAGAAATCAAAAAAGACCTAAATGAATGGAAAGAAATAGTATGTTCCTGGATGGGAAGATCATGCCCATTTCCCCTAAGTTGATACATAAACTTAATGCAATTTTTATCAAAATTCCAATGAGCTACTTTGAAGAAGTAGACAGGATGATTATAAGATTTATATGGAAATGCAAAGGATCTAGAACAGGCAAAGAAATCTTGAAAAAGGACAAAGTTGAAGGACATATATTATCTAATTTTTAAGACTTATTTCAAAGCTGTAATAATCAAGATAATACTAGCATAAATAAATACAAGTAGATTACTGGAACAAAATAAAAAGTCTAAAATAGACTATACATAAAAGGTCAATTGATTTTCAACAAAGGTGCCAAGGCAATTCAATGTAGAAAGGATAGTCTGTAACAAAAGGTGTTGAAAAAGGTGGATGTCCATGAGGGAGAAAATTAACCTCACTTCCTATTCCATTCTATAAACAAAAATCAGTTCAAGAATCAGAAACATAAATGTCAAACACAGAGTTAGAAAGCTTCTAGAAGGAAACACAAGAGTATATCTTTGCCCTAGGGGGTAGGTATAGATTGTTTTGACAGAAAACAAAAAGCACAAACTATAATGACATGAAATTAATAAATTGAACTTCATCAATTTTTCTTTTAAATTGAAGTATTGTTGATATACAATCTTATATTGGTTTAAAATACACAACACAGTGATTCAACAGTTACCCATATTATTAAATCTTCACCCCATCTAGTGCAGTTACAACTTAATGTAGAAAGATGTCACACAATCACTGACTGTATTTTCCATACTGTACTACCACCACGTGACCAACTTACACTGTGATTGCAAATTACTGTGCTCTTTTATCTTCCTCATCTCTCCCATCCCTACCCACCCCACACCCTCCCCTTTGGTAACCACTAGTCCCTTCTTGGTGTCTATGAGTCTACTGCTGTTTTGTTCCTTCTGTTTTGCTTTGTTCTATTCCAAAAACAAGTGAAATCATATGGTATTTGTCTTTCTCGACCTGGCTTATTTCACTGAGAATAATACCCTCTAGGTCCATCCATGTTGTTGCAAATGGCAGGATTTCCTTTTTTACGGCTGAATAATATTCAATTGTGTAAATGTACCACCTCTTCTTTATCCATTCATCTATTGATGGACACTTAGGTTGCTTCCATATCTTGGCTATAGTAAACAGTGAAGCAATAAACATAAGGGTGCACATGTCTTTTTGAATCAGGGATCTTGTGGAAATGGATTTTTAATTTTATTTAGTTTTCATGAAATTGAAATAGTCACATGTGGCTAATAGCTAACATTTTATTGGGCAAATTACCACTTTATGTGGCACTCATTTGGTGTTAAATGAATGCCTCTTGAAGGAGCATATAGTTGTACTTCTTTCCCCATGACCTACCTATATTGTGAGTATTAATTATAATGACCCTTAATCCCCTTCTCCCTCCATCCCTCCCACACCCTCCCCAACTCCTTTCCTTTGGTAACTGCTAGTCCCTTCTTGGAGTCTGTGAGTCTGCTGCTGTTTTGTTCCTTCAGTTTTGCTTTGCTGTTATACTCCACAAATGAGTGAAATCATTTGGTACCTGTCTTTCTCCACCTGGCTTATTTCACTGAGGCATAATACCCTTTAGGTCCATACATCTTGTTGCAAATGGCAGAATTTCTTATCCTTTTATGGCTGAATAATATTCCATTGTCTATATGTACCACATCTTCTTTATCCATTCAACTATTGATGAACACTTAGGTTGCTTCCCTATCATGACTATTGCAAAGTGTTGCAATAAACATAGGGGTGCATATATTTTTTTCAAGGATTGTTTCTTCAGGTAAATTCCTAGAAGTGGAATTACTGGGTCATGTGGTATTTCTGTTTTTAGTTTTTTGAGGAACCTCCATACTGCTTTCCACAGGGGCTGCATCAATTTGCATTCGCACCAACAGTGTAGGAGGGTTGCTATTTCTCTGCATCCTCACCAACATTTGTTATTTCTTGTCTTTTGGATAGTGGCCATTCTGACTGGTGTGAGGTGACATCTCACTGCCATTTTGATTTGCATTTCCCTGATGATTAGCCATGTAGAACATCTTTCCATGTGCCTATTGGCCATTTGTATTTCTTCTCTAGAGAAATGTCTGTTCAGGACCTCTGCCCATTTTTTAACTGGGTTACTTGTTATATGTTAACCCTTATCAGATGAATTGTTTTATGAATATATTCTCCATACTGTAGGATGCCTTTTTATTCTGTTTATGGCACCCTTTGCTGTACAGAAGCTTTTTGGTTTGATGTAGTCTCATTTGTTCATTTTTGCTTTTGTTACCCTGCCTGAGGAGATGTGTCCAGGAGAAAGTTAAATGCTTGTTCAAGAGATTTTTGCCTATGTTTTCTTCTAAGAGTTTTATGGTTTCCTGACTTACATTCAGGTCTTTGATCCATTTTGAGTTTACTTTTGTGTGTGGAGTAGACAGTAATCCAGTTTCATTCTCTTGTATGTAGCTGTCCAGTTTTGCCAACACCAGTTGTTGAAAAGGCTGTCTTTTCCCCACTGTATATTCATGGCTCCTTTATCATATATTAATTGACTATATATGTATGGGTTTAAATCGGCTCTCTATTCTGTTTCAGTGATCAATGGGTCTGTTATTGTGTCAGTACTAAACTTTTGATTACTGTAGCTTTGTAGTAGAGCTTGAATTCAGTGAGTGTAAGCCCCCCAGCTTTGTTCTTCTTTCTCAGGATTGCTTTGGCTATTTGGGGTCTTTTGTGGTTCTCTATGAATTTTAGAACTATTCATTCTAGTTCATTGAAAAATGTTGTTGGTATTTTGATAGGAACTGCACTGAATCTGTATATTGCTTTAGGCAGGATGGCCATTTTGAAAATATTTATTCTTCCTATTCATGATCATGGGATAGATTTCCGTTTATTGGTGTCTTTATTTAATTTTTCTCATGAGTGTCTTATAGTAAACCTCCTTGGTTTGGTTTAGTCCTAGGTATTTTATTCTTTTTGATGCAATTGTAAATGGAGCTGTTTTCCTGAGTTCTCTTTCCACTAGTTTGTTGTTAGTATATAGGAATGCAACAGATTTCTGTTTATTAATTTTGTATGTTGAAACTGTGCTGAATTCAATTATTAGTTCTAATAGTTTTTTGGTGGCATCTTTAAGGTTTTCTATGCATAATATCATGTCATCTGCAAACAGTGACAGTTTAACTTCTTCCTTATCGATCTGGATGCCTTTTATCTCTTTGTGCTGCCTGATTGCTGTGGCTAGGACCTCTAGTACTATGTTGAATAAAAATGGTGAGAGTGCACATCTTTGACTTGTTCTTGATCTTAGAGGAAAAGCTTTCAGCTTTTTGCTGTTAAGTATGATGTGAGCTATGGGTTTGCTGTATACAGCCTTTATCCTGTTGAGGTACTTACCCATTTTGTTGAGAGTTTTTATCATGAATGGATGTTGAATTTCATCAAATGCTTTTTCAGCATCTACTGAGATGATCATGTGGTTTTCTTTCTTCTTTTTGTTAATGTAGTGTATGATATTGATTTATGAATATTTTACCATCCTTACAAGTCTGGAATAAACCCCACTTGATCTTGAGGGATGATCCTTCTGATCTATTTTTGAATTGTTTGCTAATATTTTGTTGAGTTTTGCATCTATGTTAATCAGGAATATTGGTCTGTAATTTCCTTTTTTTTGTGGTGCTTTGTCTGGTTTTGGTATCAGAGTGATGCTGGCCTCACAGAATGAGTTTGGAAGTATTCCCTCCTTTTCTACTTTCTGGAATACTTTAAGAAGGGTAAGCATTAGATCTTCTTTAAATGTTTGGTAGAATGCAGCTGTGAAGCCATCTGGACCTGGATTTTTTGATTATCAATTCAATTTCATTGCTGGTAATTTGTTCAGATTTTCTATTTCTTCCTGAATCATTCTTGGAAGGTTGTATTTTTCGAGGAAGTTGTCCATTTCTTCTAGGTTGTCCAATTTATTGGCATATAATTTTTTATAGTATATGCTAATAATTCTTTGTATTTCTATGGTATCTGTTGTACTTAGTCTTTCTTCATTTCTGATTTTGTTTACGTGTGTACTCTTTTTCTTGATAAGTCTTGCTAGGGGTTTATCTATTTTGGTTATTTTCTCAAAAAACCAGATCCTGGTTTCACTGATTTTATTCTATTCTTTTATTCATCTCTATTTTATTTACTTCTGCTCTGACCTTTATTATGTTCCTCCTTCTACTAACTTTGGGATTCATTTTTTCTTTTTCTAGTTTCTGTAATTGTGAGTTTAGACTATTTATTCGGGCTTGTTCTTGTTTCTTGAGGTAGCGTTGTATTGCTGTGTATTTCCCTCTTAGAACTGCCTTCGCAGGTCCCACAGATTTGGGCTGTTGAATCTTGCTGGGTAGAGGATTCTTGGTTGGAGGTCCTCATGTTTCAGTACATTAAATATTTCATGTCACTCCTTTCTGCCCTGTGAAATTTCTGCTGAGAAGTCTTCTGATAGCCTTAGTACTTCATCAAATTTTAAAACTTTCTGCTCATCAAAAACACCATTAAGAAAAATAGGTAAGCCACAGCCTGGGAAATAAATACTAGCTAAATACATTTCTAACAAAGGACTTATCAATAAATGGCATAAGAACATAGGTCTGTATCACTGAAAAATTTTTTACAAATGTGAGGTAGTTATATAGATCCCCCATGATACTACAAAAGATAAACACAAAATGATTTAATATTTTGTCAGGATTGGTATATGTTATCTATTTCTTGACTAATTAAACTGATTAATAACTAATGCTTTAATTATGGACTCTTAATTCTGACTAGTTGAGATTTTATGGCAATGGGTTGTCCAATATGGAACATTTTATTTTTATTTTAGATTTTCTCCATATAATATCCAAGTGCTTTCTAAATTACTAATTTTGGAGTGACGGTCACAATGTCAGCCCAGTGCAACTCAAATGTGGTGCTCAGATTTGCAGCATCAGCATTATCTGAGAGCTCATTAGAAGATGGCCCCATCCCTAACCTACAAGGAGGGGCCACAGTATCTGTTTCACCAAACTCTATCATATATTATGCATACTAAAATTAAGAAGCACACTGTTAGCCTCTACTGCTTTAAAACATGGAATTAAGTGCAAGTCAGAAAATTAGTGCTTGGTAGAAATTTCTCGTCAGATGCATCCCTCCGAATATATATGCAAGACAAAAAAGATAAAGAAATGCTGAGTGACACTCCTCAATTGTTAACCTATAACACCAAGAAAAATTACAATAACTGTCTAAGTCAGTCTGTTGATATCTGATACCTTTTGTTCACTAATCATAAATGCCAACCTCTTTATTTCATTGTTTGCAGAAATGCCAACTTACTTCAGTGAGAAAGCAGCTTGAAATCTGAACAATAAGCCAGTGGTATTTTAACCTGTTGATTTTTTTTTTATGATGGGATATAACTTGTATGAGGCTTCAGCTATTGAACATTGCAATGGAGTCCACTGATAGGTGTAACACAGAGCATTTTTCTACTAGAAAGGAAAAAAAATTGAAGTATGTGTAAGTTGCAAGAATAACATATACAATAAATACATTGCAAAAATTCTAGTATCTTCTAAAAGGTTTTAGTGAAAGTTTATATATTTATTAGCTCCAAATGACCTTTTCTATTGGCTAAGCAACATATAAAGTTGAAATGAAATGGTATTTCTTTAAAGTAAGTGCATAAGACAGTTTTTATGGTAAACTGCCCACTACACAATAACATTATTATTTCAGATCACCTAAATAGAGGTCCATCTCTTTAATGCCTTTTTTATATTCATTTTTCAAAGGAAATAGTGGTTTTATTTCACTTGTAGCTTGCTACTTAAATTGAATAAAAAGTTATGGAGTCATACATCAATCCTTTACTACACATTTTGTAGTTGACTTATAAAATATTGACTACGAATAGGAAGTAACAATCAACTATGAAAAAGACTGGTAAATTTGATTAAACAAAAATTCCCAAATCGTCAAACTGATATTTTTTGACCTACAAATATGGCCCCTGAGGACATAGCATTTGGTTTTCCCCTATGTATTAATATATGAGTTTAGTACCATTAAAATGATGCCAGTTCTATTTCTAGTTTCAAACTTTCTTGAATTCCAGAACCAAATTTCAAAATATGCTCTTAAAAGCTTTCCTATCAGCACTGTAAGTTCCAAATGCCCAAAATCCAATTTATCATCCAGACTCCAAAATTAGTTCCTTCTCCTGCTGAACTCCTGTTCTCTTAAAAATCACCACCAGCCTCAATAAAATCTGAATGAATGAATGAGAGAAAAATACATTTCCTAAAAACCCAGCTTACAATATAAGAGTAACCTCCCTTTCCCTCATCCATTAATCACCAAATTCTATAGATTCCACCTACATAGTGTCCTTTCTATTTCCAATGCCAAACCTAGGTCAAACCAAAAGTAACTCTTACCTAGTCTGCAGCAGTCATCTTCTAACAGCTTTCCAGTTCATCCACCTGCTTTCAAAGACACTTGCCTTAAAAACCTAACCATGTCATTCTCCAACTCAATAAATTTAATTGTCAGCCTATTACATAAGATATTATAGCTATATTCTTCACCCTCTAAGTGAAGGCCTCCAATAAAAGAATTCCAACCTACCATTGTAGCTTTATTTATGACAAGTATAATAGATAAACAGTATGTGTCAAGTTTAGTCATTCTACACTAGTCCT
>JAVSCE010000959.1:0-136167 GCA_032199065.1 Smutsia gigantea
CTTATCCCTCCCTTCCCACCCATCCTACCCAGTCCCTTTCCTTTGGTAACTATTAGTCCGTTCTTGGGTTCTGTGAGTCTGCTGCTGTTTTGTTCCTTCAGTTTTTTTCTTTGTTCTTATACTCCACATATGAGTGAAATCATTTGATACTTGTCTTTTTCGGCTTGGCTTATTTCACTGAGCATAATACCCTCTAGCTCCATCCTTGTTGTTGCAAATGGTAGGATTTGTTTTCTTCTTATGGCTGAATAATATTCCATTGTGTATATGGACCACATCTTCTTTATCCATTCATCTACTGATGGACACTTAGGTTGCTTCCATTTCTTGGCTATTGTAAATAGTGCTGCGATAAACATAGGGTGCATATGTCTTTTTCAAACTGGGCTGCTGCATTCTTAGGGTAAATTCCTAGGAGTGGAATTCCTGGGTCAAATGGTATTTCTATTTTGAGTTTTTTGAGGAACCTCCATACTGCTTTCCACAATGGTTGAACTAATTTGCATTCCCACCAGCAGTGTAGGAGGGTTCCCCTTTCTCCACACCCTCACCAACATTTGTTGTTGTTTGTCTTTTGGATGGTGGCCATCCTAACTGGTGTGAGGTGATATCTTGTGGTTTTAATTTGCATTTCTCTGATGATTAGTGATGTGGGCATCTTTTCATGTGCCTGTTGGCCATCTGAAGTTCTTCTTTGGAGAAGTCCCTGTTCAGCTTCTCTGCCCATTTCTTAATTGGCTTATTTGCTTTTTGCTTGTTGAGGTGCGTGAGCTCTTTATATATTTTGGATGTCAACCCCTTATCGGATATGTCATTTATGAATATATTCTCCCATACAGTAGGATGCCTTTTTGTTCTGCTGATGGTGTCCTTTGCTGTACAGAAGCTTTTGTTTGATATAGTCCCACTTATTCATTTTTGCTTTTGTTTCTCTTGCCTAGTGTCCCTTTGTGATTTTATTTTAAATAAATAAATTGAACATGAAAAAAATTATGCATGTGCATAATAAAATGTGAGAGCTGAGTATGTCTCCAATTGCCATACTGAAGTAGAATATAGTCTGTCCAAATATTTATATTAAAAATATTTATCTTTATAGTGGGATGAATAAGAAGAAAAAACTCTTGTCATTGTTGTAGTTTGAGTGTGCACATTCTCTATAAGAAGTGCATTTGACTGTGTGGTTTACTGAGGTATATGTATTAGTTTACGAGGGTGGCCATTGCGACATACAACAGACTTGGCTGTGTTAAGCGACAGTAATGTGTTTTCTCCTAGTTCTGGAGGCTAGAAATCCAAAATCAAGGTCTTGGCAGGTTAGTTTCTTTGGAAGCCTCTGTCTTGGCTGGCAGATGGTCACCTTCTCACTGTGTCCTCACATGACCTTTTTTCTGTGGTACTTTCTGGTGTTTGTGTTCCTAATTCATTTGTGTGTCCACCCCAATGGCCTCATTTTAACTTAATCACTTCTTTAAAGGCCCTATCTCCAAATATAATTACATTCTGAGGTATTGGAGTTTAGGACTTCAACATATAAATTTGGGTGAGAAACAATTCAGTCCATAATAGCATACTTCCCTGTTGTTATTCTAGAGTTATTAGACTTGTAATATACCTTTCTAATTTCTTCTGCCCAGGAAGAATCAACAATTCAATAATTTTAGTTAACATACAGAGCCAGATCATGGACTCATTTGTTGAGGCCCCCCAATTGCTTCTGTCTTGCTCACAGTACTGAATCTTTTTGCCCTACAAGGCTCTACTCAGTCTGCTCTCCTGAACCTCCTCATCTCTCTGAATCTCTCTGTACCCAGTCCCTAGACCGCTATGACAGGCTTCCCACCTAAGGGTTTACGCACTTAATGCTCTCTGTGTGTGGTGCTCTTTCCTCTATTTCTTCCTCTACTTCAATTCTTCTTCACTCAAATGTTATTTTCTCATGAGAACATCCCTGGCCAACTGTCTAATATATAGTTTCCCAACCTGATTTTCCTTCTTTATATTTTTCTCTGTAGCATTTATTATTATATTGAATATTTTATTTACTGATCTTGTTTATCATCTGTACACCAGTACACATATTCAATTCTTGTCTGCCTTATTGACCACTATATCCCCTAAACTCAGAATACTGCCTGGCAAGTGCAAATGCTCAATAAGCACTTAGAATTAATGAATTAACAAATGCTGAGGTTGTTTGGGTTTATCTTCTTTGAAGTTATCTTGTTCTTACTATGGGGAAAGGAATGCAAGCAATGGTCAAGAACGCAGGCCTCGGAGGCTGAGAGAATCAGGCAGGGACTGACTTAATGACTTCCTGCCAATGGCTGGTCTTGGGAAGTGTCTTACCCATACAAGCCTCAGGCTACTCAGTGAAATTAAAATTAATTTCCTTCTTTAAGGGGTGGTGAGGTTAAATGGGTTAAAGGGTTATGCTGTATCTACTGTATATGTAACGGATATACAGTATGTAATCCTAAATTCAAATCCGGGCTCAGAGACAGTGTTAAAATTGATTTACTTGGCTGCTCTGTAAAGGATGGGGGTGGGCTGTCTAAATGCTAGATGGTGCCCAGATGCAAGTAATTTGTTTTCATGATCCTTAGGTCATATCATGTCGTTTCTTTTTCCTTTTTCCTTTAATTGCATAGAGATCATCTTTGAAAAAAATTAAATAAAGTCATTACAATTTGTGTAGTTTCTTTGGGTTTCAAAGCTGAAAAGCAAGTAATAAATGAAGAATGATTCATTACTATCTTTAGTATCTTATGGATTTTTTGATTATATATATTCTGCATTATAATTTCATTGTCCATCTTTGCCCTACACTTTCAAAAGTTTCTTAGAGAATTGTATGAATTGACTCTTTAAATTATTCTGCCTACAGTAGTTCCCCCTTATCCATGGGGGATACATTCCAAGATCCCCAGTGGATGCCTGAATCTGCAGATAGTACTGAACCCTATATATACTAGCTTTTTCCTATATTTACATACGTCCCTATGATAAGGTTTAATTTGTAAATTAGATACAATAAGAGAGTAACAACTACTAATAAAATAGAACAATTATAACAATATACTGTAATGAAAGTAATGTGAATATGTTCTCTTTCAAAGTCTTTTGTACCATACTCACATTTCTTCTACTGATGATGTGGGATAAAATACCCATGTGATGAGATGATGTGAGGTGAATGATGGAGGCACTGTGACATGGCATTAGACTTCTATGGACTTCCTGACATGAAGCCAGTGACATAGGCATCATGATGTAGTGTTAGGTTACTATTGACATTCTGACACTAAGCAGGTAACCGAAACCACAGAAAGCAAAACCACAGATAAGGAAAGATTACTCTACATCCTTGATACTTACAAGTGAGGAAGGTAAAACCTGGACTGAGTCATGCCCGAAGACACGTATAGCTATGAAAGACCAGGAACAGCTCTGAGATGCAGAAGAAAAACACTGGCTTGCCACACAAATTCTGGAAAGGTGGGTGTTTTTCAGTGAGGAAACAGGCTTGGCTGAGGTGATGTAAAATGCCCATGAGGTCACTTAACTTGAAATTATCTTCTGCATTCAAGTCCAGCAATTCCATTATACTGTTCTGAGTCGTCCTTCTTTTTACTAATGAAGGATTACGATCCTGGACTTTGGTCTCCTGCTGAGAAGGTGCCTTGTTGCTTAATGGTCTCCCGGTAGAAGTGAGTAGGGACTAAATGGTGCTTTGTGAAGATTCCTCATGATTTAACTTGACTTGCATTTGGGAGACCACATTTGAATTTATAACCTAACAAACTGCCACCATCTATTTTGAAAGAAAACAACTCACACATGATCCACCCTCTCCACTTACAATGCCTACGAAATAATCATTCTTTTAAGGCTTTTATATTTCCTGAGACGAGTTTTCTTCCTCTTGCTTTTTCCTGAATGAGGAAGTGCTTATAATCTCACCTCTTAAATTACATTTTAAGGCCTCACAAAACATGGTAAAGGAAGGGACAGAGTCAGCACTAATTTCATAAACTATCTGTAAGGGAATTAATTGCAACTTGACTTATTTTTCTTTTAGAAAGAAGTTGTAAAGAAATCCCATAAATTTTGAAGGAGGAATAAATTCCTTCTCAAAAGGGGTGAGAACTGTAGTAAAATGTTAAAATAGCACAAATTAAAGTTGGCTGGAATCTCCTATAAAATCAGACCAAGCCAAAGGGTAGTAAATATTACTCTGAAGAAAAAAATAATGTCTTTCCAGCAATAAAACTGATTAAAATATTACATTTAAATGTGTACTGTGAAAGGCACTGAGTCATGATACACAAAAATATATGTCAAGGAACAATATTTGGGGTTGAATTTGATATGTTCTCTCAAATTTAACTCTTAAAGGAAAAAGATTGATTTTTTTTCTGAATAAGCTGAAATAAAATGATTTCTTAATATTGGTAGTGTCAACTTATAAATAGTGTCATATAAAAATATATAAAAATATATAAATAGTGTCATTTTTCAACTTTCCACATGAGGCTCCTCTGTATCATACTGTCTCTCAATTTCTCAGTGTTATCTCTCCCTCTACATAATCACTGAGTAGTTAGAAAAACAAATTAACTTTGACTTTATCCAAGGAAAATTATTATCTTTATATCTCAACTGCCAAGAATTGTACCATGCTTACAGAAGATTCACTCAAATATATTTGTCAATTGAAAATCCTTAGAAAACTTAATCTACACAAGTGACAATACATTCTTAAATCAAATGATTGATTTGAAATCAGTTGTTAGTCAGTTAAGACAGTATCCCCTCTGCATTTTGTAGTTATGATTCAGTTAAATTTCATGTAATTTTAATGATCTAATTTTCACTACAATATGACATCAGGGACATTCTTTGGAATCATAATCCTGAATAGGAGCTTACCTCTGCCACTAATTAGCACATTACTTGATTTCTCTGCATCTCAGTTTTCCTGTCTGTAAAATGGGTACAATATATGTACTCATAAGGACATTGAAAAAAATTATATTAGTTAATGCATATGAACCATCTGGAGAAATAATGAAAAACTGCTCATCAATGTTTATTGTGATAATGGTTATGAATATTATTTTTTATATACCAGCAACTTGATTTGAATACATCATAATATCTTTGGACTTCAGCTATCTCATTCTTTTAGAATATGGTGATTGAGCTAAGTTGTCATTAATGCCCCTTCCAACTCTAAAAGCAAATAATTCTATAACTCCAAAGCAAGGTATATATGATCTGAAAGATCTATTACATAATTTTATTCAAATATCTGCACAGTGCTCCCCTCCCCACTATTAAAAGTAATACATGATACAAATGATCTAAAATAATGGAAAGTGCACCAGAGAATTTAGACAGAGATGTGCTTGGTTTAGACTCAATCCCAACAGTGGCTAGCTTTGTCATTTTGTCAGATTAGATATGTAAGGCCTGTGGTTCTCTATTGCAAGTACACTGTAAAAACAAGTGCCAGCCTAGCATTTCATACCAAACAAAAAGTGTACAATATAATGATTTTAACAGTTTTCACAGGGTTCTAAGAATCCTTGTACCCTACAGATTTGTAGAATATATATATATACTCTAACACTTTGGGGGGCAATGGTCAGCGTATAACATGTTACCAGTCAGGCTAAAATACAAGATCTAATGCATATTATCAACTTTACCACATTCCCCCCAGAAAACCTCTAATTTCCTTCAGAGTTCATGTAGGAAGAGAAAGAGATATGTCCCAGAAAATCTTTTAGCACTTGGTAGACAAAAATACAAGGCCCAAGTTATGTAACCTTGAGCAAGTTCTTTGGCCAAGTTTGTAACATTTGGTAACCTCTAATTTGCATTGTGCTTTCTTTGGATTTTTTTTTAAAGTCTGTCCAATTTTGTCTGGTTTTGGAGCATCATCTTTGGGGGTCAAACAATTCTTGTGGAATTTTGATGAGTTCCACTAATCTAGTGTGATGAATTGGAGCTATACTTTCACACCTACTTCTATTTTTCAAACAAAATGCCCTGGTGAAAACCATAGGGAGTTTTGATGAGTGAGCTAAAGATCTTCTTTTTCTGTTTCATTTGATACAAGATGTGAAAGCATTAAGTGATGTGGTTAGCTGTGAGTGTGGGTTGGCAGCCATAAAAATATTTTTTACCCTGAAGCAGTCAAAGTCTATGACTGTGGTATGATGGAACCCTCAGATAAATGTATTTGGGCAACGTCATTTTTTATTTTTGTAGTGTTTAATAATGTTTATTGTAGCCTGTTTTTTGGTTGATTTTTTAATATTTAACTTATGACTTTGTGTCCTGTGATGGCTTAAATACGTATAATATTTCCTTCAAAATTGCCAAGAGTTGTACACTATTCTTGGCAATATCAAAGACTGAATAGATATTTACTGCTAATTAGTTTAGTTTGTTAATAAAGTTCTTTTGTAAACTGTTGGACAAATTGATGGAAGTAAGAAACTTTTCCTCTGAATATGAAATAAAACTACATTTGTGTTCAGATATGCAGAAAGAAACCTGGGTATTTCATTCTATGTTAAACTTCCCTTTATTTAGAACAAATGAATACTTAGAAAAGTGAAGGAAACCTATACTCTTTATTGATTAATTAGTCTGTTATAACTTTTTGTAGAATCACATGGTTACCTCAATCATATTAATTTTTCTGGCTAAATATACCTTTATTTTTAATAGCTGAAAGATTTCTAAAAAAATAATAGATATTATAAGACTACTTTTTGCAGATCTGTGCATTGTTATTTTGAAATCTAAAACATATTTTGCACGTATTGTCAATAGAATTCATGACATCTTATTCAGGTATATTTTTTAACAAGATCTTATAATACTTGGTGTCTCTATCCATCTTAATGGACCAGGGTAAAATAAGTGTAATTTATGTGAAAGTACTTCTAGCTCAGGAGTGACAAAATAGTATTTTATAAATATATTCCACATAACAGCTTTCAAAATAAACACAGATCATCTCAATAAATCCTATCCACTTTCATTGTTTTTTTTCCCATCTAAATGCTTTCATGGAGCTTCCTATTTATTTCTGAGATTGCAGTGTACTGCAATAATTATGATAATTCATCATATTTTAGATCCCCATGCTTCCATCTCTCTGAGCAAAACTTGTCCTTAGGCACCCATCCTGCTAAAGTAGTTATGGGTGACATGTTATAAATAACATGTGCATTTTTACAGAGCCCTAAAATCTTGATTTAAGAAATGGGCATAAGTTTCAGGCTACTTTCAGGTCAATTGAAAAGAAAGTTTTGATCAGGTAAGCTAATATGTTATTTTTAGAATCATATTCTATTATGTCGCTACTTGCCATTTACTCTGCATTGATCTAACTTGGAGAGAACTGACGTATATACAGTGTAGAAGGCAGGATAGTTTTCCAGGACTACTTGGCTACTCTGCCCAACTAATGGATGTCTGAATAACAGGAGACACACATCATATGGACTTTGGACTTGACCCATGTTTATACAAGGTTTTTCCTGTTTCAGGGAGGAAAAATAAGTGATGTATATGTGGCTGGTACTTTAAAGAAACACCAGCCTGTCTAGCCAGTCACTAGTGAGGTATGCTGTTGAATCAGTGGGGAGACTTCCAGGTATGCACTGCTCTATCCTTATGTAAGCAGTAAATCAATTTCTGGCCAGGCAGTGCACCCAAACAGCAGGAAGGTATTGGATGTTCTCCTCCACAGAACCTGATTTATACACAGAATAAAAAAGGTGTGCAGAGGTAACTAATTTCAATCTTTTTGAGATTTTGAGAGGATAAGGACATATTTTTTAAAAGAAGAATGGAACTTGAAAAGAGAGTGGGATATCAGCAATAAACAAAGCCCTGAAAATAG
This sequence comes from Smutsia gigantea, assembly GCA_032199065.1. Classification (NCBI taxonomy): domain Eukaryota; kingdom Metazoa; phylum Chordata; class Mammalia; order Pholidota; family Manidae; genus Smutsia; species Smutsia gigantea. The sequence goes on from JAVSCE010000959.1 coordinate 7,928, forward strand.
CACAGGCTTTGTCACAACAGGTCTGATGTTTGTCTTAGGTTCCACCACTGTGGTGATCCAAATGCACCTGCGAATATCGGCATCCCACATTCTCTTTATTATCCTTTTTCTACCTCAGAGCATCTTTTCTCTTTTTGCTTTATTATTCAGGCCAGTGTTCTAAAATAGCTAGATGTTCTCTTTAAATAATTCTCATCTTAGTAGGCTGACTGTTGAGAGAAGTCAACTGTTGTCCAGATATAGACAATAAAAATCTGTAAGAATGATCTTGGATCTTGTGAACATGAGTCTCTGGTTTAAATATATTAAGCCATCATTAGACAGGAAAGGGATGGATTTTCCCTTTCTAAAGAGTTTCTAAGTTTATATTAAAGATTTAAAAATTACACTCGCAAATATGTAAAATTCAACACTCCATTTTCCATATTCACTTTGTACAGTCCCTTGTGGCATTAATCATCATATCAACCTTTCATTCTTGTAAAATGTCTTTTTTGTTTACCCTGATAAATCACCTTCTAAATTTGTTCTCATTCTCCTTTTCCCTACTAACTAAACTAAAGCCTAGCCCGAAAGCATAAAAGATTTCTTGACAATCACTGCTCTCAAAAAGGCTATCCGTTTCAAAATGTCTATGCTCCTATGGTCCAGCCCATGTAGTTCAGTATTTGCCAATAGATTACTCTGTAGTATTTTGATAACAGTACCTAATTGTGTGCCTTTGACAATGAAGCACTGTCTAGGTGCTAAACAAATGTTACTTAATTCTCCCAACGATCATAGGAGGAACAGAGACTGGGACTCTCCCCAGCAATCAGACATACCCAGGTCTTGACCACTTTATTCCCCTGTGAAACTGTTCTCCTCTATAAATATTATATTGTCAATAGCACCCAGCAGAAAATTGTGTGTGTGTATTAACACTAAATAGTGATTGACTTAACATAGAAATTAAATAGCAATTATACTTGGATATGCATAGTCTCCTATTTTTTCACAATGACCTCATAATCTGAAAGGAAATAGGAAAGAGTGACATTGAGAGTATACAGAAATTCTTGACACCATCTCATTTATGTCAGACACCATCACATTTATCCCAGAGTTCCAGGAGAGCCAAATTGGTTAATATTTGGATTTTCAGGAATTTCTACTTTAGCTTATGTTGCAGATACAACTTTGACATTAATTTCTAATTCCTCCTTTCACTTTTGGCAAGAATCCAGAAGGGTGCAGGATGGGAGATAAAAACAGAAATGATGTGACTATAATTACATGCTCAGCCACACCAGAGAAATAGCTCCAAGACTTGATATAGTGAGAAGGATGCCATGAATCATGAGGTGAAAGACAGCTTCAGAGTTAAGTGGCTAACCACAGAAAGTTGCATGTAAACCAATTAGCCTGTGAGAGAGACACAGAATCCACAAATGTGCAGCATGCATTTTTTTAACCATTTACCTGGGAATAAGAGACAGTAATTGCAAAAATGAGATCATAAAAGTGCTTATCCTGTGGCCATATTCGGAAATGCTGGCAAAGTGCTAACTCTGCCAAGAATAAAAAATGAAAATAAAAAAGTGCGTGATTACATACTCCAGATGAATATGAATATCCAATTTACTGACTAGCCTAAATATAATTTTCTTGCCTAATTTAAGTCCAGTGGTATTTTCCTTGCTACAATAGCATAAAAACAAAGTAAAACAAAACAGTATTTCTTGCTTTTCTCATCCTTTCCTCTATTCTTCCCAACCTATTTTCTCCCTTACCAAATTCCAGGTGAGAACGTATACCATACTTGTGGGCTGTGTGTATAAGATTTTCTGTGAATCTGTTGTATACAGACATTTTTCAGGCAGATGATCAGGCTTTTCTAAAATGCAAGGGGTCCTTTGGTTTTATGTTTTACAAGCATTATTGAATTTATTAGAAAACTAATGAATTGTGAAGTAGTGATATGTTCATAAGAAAAAGAACTAAACTTACTATCATTATCCCATAGCAACTGCTGCCATAAAATCTTCCATCCTGGCTTCATCTTTATAAGCCCAATACCGTTTAAAGGATGACTTGATATTTCCTTTTTTTAAAAAAATTATTTTAAAATACAGTTGAATCACATCTTCTTAAGTTTTTTACTTTTGGTTTGATGAAATTTCACACTTGAAATATGCAGCTCTTTATCACTTACCAATACTATTCCAAAGTGTTGGAAAGCTATTAAAACTAGTTATATAGCACCACATTGTGAATTTTAAAAATGAGAATTATTTTAGGGAAAAGAAAAACAAGTCTATGAATTAACCAAAATACAAACAATATGGTAGTGGGCTGTACAGTTTGTTTAAAACTCAGCAAAATTGGCCTTTTATATTTATCCATGGTAATGAGTTTTCTTCAGCTACTTGCTCTATGTACATACCACTGAATATAGCAAGTAGGGATTAAAAATATATTCTAATGGGTTCATAAGTTATATTTTTACTTTTAACTCCATTTTGACTTAAAAGTAGCCATTTAATTTGCAAATAATTATGCTTGGAGAAATTCTTTAGATACAACTTACTACAAAAGAAAGTGCGAAAACACTTAAAAAACTTTATAAACATTACAGTGTAGAAAGATCAAATTATATTTATGTCACTTGTGAAAGATTTACAATTTGATTGTGTATTCTAAGGGTTTTTGTTATCGTTGTTATTTTGGAACCATACCACAGGAAAGGTTTTAAAAGCAATTAGATTTTGAGGGAATAAGTAAAAACCAGTATGTCTTAAAAAAATTTCTAATATAAGTACAGAAGGTCACCACTTCTATAAGTAGGTTATTTTGATAAATTTTATTTGTAAGTTAATAGAAAGTTGGTGCACATGCTTACAGAGATAGCAAAATTGCCAAAATTTGTTAAATTTGGCACATTAGAACTAAAATATAGTGAAAAAGGGCATTCTTGAAGTGCCAACTCAGTTATTCCATGTAGTAGTGACTCAATAAATATTTTAAAATCTATGTCAAAAGGATTGGTAAATCAACAATATGAAAAATAATACCTACATGGTGATGACAGTTGTCTGAAATGGTAAGTCAAAACAAAACCATATATTTATATGCATAAATATACATGAGACAGAATAACAAATATTAATCTAAATATTAATCTCTTGCCTTTCTGTATTTCTCTTTCTCTTACTTGAACCCCAAGGCATTCTCAGCCAATGGGAAAGAGGAAGAAATTCAAAGAAACTGCTGCCCTAAATCTATAGCAGGAAGATTTAGGTTCCTGCTCCAAGAGACAGTTTTTCTGCTCACAAATCTACTTAAAATATATCAAGAGAGAAAGAAGTAGAAAGACTAGAGTCCTCATTTGGGAAGGGAGAAGGCTTTCAATAGGGCCTTGGCTGCATTTTTGCTAGTGCCAACAACCGATTCCTGCCATCATCCACTGAGGACATGTGTAAACCCCGAGCACAAAGTCTTAGGAATTTCCGAAAGATTTGAGGCAATGCAAAAATGCTTGGAATGGCCTAAAAGGAATTCATGAAAGGGACAAAACTTTATACGTAGAACCATTTGTAGAAGTGGAAGGAGGGAGTCAAGGAGAATTTTTGCATCATCTCTGTTTTGAAGGTTTTATAATAAGAAAGGATTCATTTTTTCTGTGTACTTCAAATAACTTTAAATTGTTGATTTAATTTTAAAAAACAGGAAGAGAAGTTAGAATGAAATATTTAAAAAACACTTTCTTGACAGCTGGTGATTTTCATAACGAGGAGGTTTAGAAAGTGTTATGGCCTGGATGTTTATATCCCCCAAAATTCATATGTTGAAATCCTAACCCCCGATGTGATGATATAGGGAGAGTGGTGCCTTTGAGAAGCAATTAGGGCATGAAGGTGAAGTCTTCATGAATGGGATGAGTACCCTTATGAGACCCAGAGGCTGTGTTTTCTCCATTGCCACTGAAGACACCCCGAGGAGACAGCAGTCCATGAACCAGGAAGCCAGCTCTCACCAGACATTGAATCTGCCAGCACCTTTATTTTAGACTGAGAAATAAATGTTGTTTACAAGTCACCAGTCTATGGTAGTTTGCAATACCAGCCCAAACAGACTGAAACAGGAAGCAAATGAAGATTTTTACTGAGAGTCTAATGGCTTTTCTGAGTACTACCAAAAAATTCATGTCAAAATATATTAATTTCCTCTCCATAGATATAGTCATGTCTCTAATCATTAACAATAACATATTTATCAGATGTGATTTAAGTTGACTTGAAATTAAATAGCCAAAATTGGAAAAGAAAAGGGAAATAGGAAGGTGACTAAGAAGGATGTGTGTCTATAATAGCTGCTATTTATTGGCATTTATTGAGCATTTTCTATAGGCCAGTTACTCATTTTAGCACATTTAGATGCATTATTTAATTCTTCAAACAACTTTATGAGATAGGTGTTATTATTGCTCCATTTTACAAATGAGGCATTTAAGGGACAAAAAAACTAAGCATCTTGCCCCAAGGCCATATCACTGGTGAGGAGTGAAGAGAAGTGTACCTAGAAAGTCTAGCTCTAAAGCTGTACTCCTAGTCACCACATCATATTTCCTTCAGTGTATGTAATAAAAACTTGCATAGAAGAAATTAACTGACGTCGGATATGGAAAGACAATAAAGTGGAATGTGTACAAGAAATGGTACAGGAGGGAATCAGTTTTGGATCAAATTGTTCACTAAATTACCACTAGGTGGCAGTGGTGGCTCAAGACCTCTTAATTACTGTATGATAAGCAAGAGAATTAAACCCTGGGCCTTGGGGTGGTTAAGGAATGGAGAAACTGTACAACCTCATTCAATTCTCTGAGATGTTAATCAGTCAAATCTGACTCTTAAAGTGACCTTTCCAACTTTGGCTTAAAACAAGTGTGGAATTAATCTATTAACATCCTCAGTAATTTATTCAAAAATCTCAAAATTTGTCACTGAGATTAATATTATCTTGGTAAGGACATAATCCTGTGCCAATATTATATATCTGTTGATAGAAAGACTCCAAAAGGCTCCATCCTTTTTCTCCAGGGTCACTGTCAAAAAGATGGCAATGCAAAATGTAAAATGGTAATTACTACAAATAATTGTGACATTGGGCTATAATCAGGTGATATGTAGCTAGGGAAATAAGGTTACTGAGCCTTGCCTTTGCCTAACCACTGTGACTCCATGAAGTTCCTGAAAAGAAACACAAGAGGCCAATACAAATTATAAACAAGTCACCACTCCTTCATTGGGGGTTATTTAGCTGCTAATTACTCCCAATTTGGAACTTGCTGGAAGACTGGACATTCACAAAAGATTTGGCTTCAGGAGCTAAGTGGAGCTTCTGCCTTCCTCCACATCCCTATTCTTAAACCACCTGGTTTCCATAATGGAATAAGTGAAAGTATCCTAAAGTCTACATACTTCCTGGCTTATATAAGCAGATGAAAGTTCAGGGTACCTGGTCTGCATTATAAAGGGCCAGATCCTGGGTCATTTTTTCCTATGGAGATAGGAAAAGAGCAGAAAATGAAGTCCAAGAAAGAGAGCTATACCCAACCACGGGAACACTTAGCACAGAGTGATCATGAGATTAGTAAACACGGTCTAATCGCTGTTCTGGAAGCTGGTCCTATTGAAATAACTCCATATTTTGGGAGGCAATTAGTAGCAAGTGGGGGAAGGAGTGAGAATTATGCCCCTCTCAACCACCACAGATACAAATAAAGATAACAATGTGCATTTTCTCTTTTCTAGGCCTGTGCTACTCCCTACAGGAGCTATTAAGCCACCAGCAGCTACTCAACAGATGAAATTGTGACTGAGAAACTGGTGAGAATGAGAAACTGAATATTTTATTTGATTTGGCTTTAATTAATTAAAACTTAAATTTAAAATCTGAAACAGGGTAAAATATTTTTCTGTTAAACACAGCTTTATTGTTTTGGTAGGACTCATTTCACTTTAGCTATTGTGGTGCATAAGATACTGTTGCCTTGTAGTGGGTGTGTTGATAGCACACACACCCTTTCTAGTGCCAGGAGTACAGACATTATCAATCAAACCCATGTCAGTGGATTGATTCAGTTGAGATGATTTTTGTAATATATTTTAATGAATTTTTTTTCTTCAGGCAATGTAAATTATAGTGATGCCTATATAAGTTGTAATTGGTAATTAAATTGAAATATTAGTTAATAATATGCTTAATTTGATAGAATTAAAATAAGTATGGACAAGTTTTCAAATTTCACATAAAGGCATACGTCTTATGCAGAATCAGTTGAAAAGGAAGAAGCTCCTATTTTGATGGGAACACTACTGAAATAAAGAAACTCGAAAAATGTGTATCAAAATTTAATGATGAGGGGCAATTGCATTTTGTTGAACGGATCAAAACAGAAAAGCTACTTGCTTGTTGTGTAACAATTTTTTAAAGACAGGAAAGTGGGCAGTATTATGAGATTTTTAGCAAGTGTATAGTAAATTTGATTATTAAATGTCCAACAAAAATTTTTTTAAGATTTTTTTAACAATCTGAGCTTGTAACCTTGACAAGCTATAAAATGGCTTAGATTCTTGTGAAAAACAGGAAGTCATTTTTGGATGGATGGTAAAAGAAATCATTATTTCAATTATGGTAGTTTTGTTAGATAATTATGAGGGAAAGACTAAAAATGATATTTTACAAAAAGTTAAAGATCTTCAATTAGACCACCAAACAATTACCAGTAGAACATAACTCTTTCTAAAAATACTGAAGATCAGTTGTTTGAAAATTTGAAAATTTGAAAACCTTTCTTTAGATTTAGATCAGTCATTCGATATGAGACACTTCTCAACACCATAGTTATTATTCGTCTTGAAGGACCTTCAAATTGACAAATTAATACTGTTAACTTATGACCTAGAAAACTAAGTTGTGGTGTAGATACTTTGGATTCTTATTTCTGTCAGAAGACTTTAAAATAAATGGGAAAAATCTCTTTGTCTTAACAAACTTCAGTTACATTAGGTCAAAAATTCAGATATGTATTAGAACTCTAAAAACCATAGACTGTGTACGACACACAGTGGAAATATTTGTTGTTTTCTGAAAGTCTCAAAAGTGTCACCAATGCAGTTGTTAAAATCATTCAATTTAAATCTAAAGGCCATGAATATACAGATATTCAAAAGTCATGAACCACTGCTAAATTATGGAAATATTCAAAGAACTAAGAAAAAGAGATTTCAGTAATCTTGTATTCCTTTGCTAATGCGCAACAGGTGAGTCATGGAAGAGTTCTTCAAGGATTTATGGTATTGTTAACTCCAAGTCAAGTTTTTTTGAAACAGAAACAAAGATAAAAAATGACAGTGATTTATTTTTTCTCAATTATTATGACACTGCATAAAATTAATCTAAATTTGAAGCATCAAGAAAAGGATGTATTTACAACCTAGCTAGAAAGGTATTAGAATTCATGTTGAAATTTGAAACTTTTCATAGTCCAAATCAATAATAGTGATTTTACACATTTTTGTAACATGAATCAATATATAGAAGATTTAACTGTAATTGCCAATATTGTGTAAATTAGCTATAAAAATTTAAGGAACACCTTATTAATACTGATGAACTCTTAGAACTGTTTTTCAATTTATGAAATGTCTCCTTTGAATTTGATGTCAATAATATGGAATTGGCACAGGACTTAGTGAATTTATTTAATTTGAATAGACATAGTTTGAAACTGATATATTTTTGCTTCATAGACAAAACAGTTATTTTAAGGAATGATGAATCAGTTTTGTCAATGTAGATGTTAATATCAATAGAAAATTATTTTTGTGTTCCTCGCCTCTTTATTGGAAAGCATTTAAGTATGTCTGGGAAAACACAGGTATGTAAAGCTACTTTTTCAAATTTATGAAATTTACTTTTTCAAGTTTTATGAAATCTAAATACAGATCATATATTCAAAGCCAAAATTTAGCTCCCATGTAATATGTGCTCTAGCTGGTACATGTAATATAAAAGCAGATTTCAAAATCTTAGTACAGAAAGCAGGAATGCAAAACATTTCATTAGTATTTTAAAATATTATTTGTTGAAATGATAATTTTTATGCATTATATTAAAGTATAATACTAAAATTAAGTTCTACTGCTTCTTTCTTTGGCTTTCATAGTTACTATAAAGTTTCAAATTGCCTACAGAGTTCTCATTATACTTCTATTCAGCAGTGCTATCTAAGCTATGTTCAAAATTGGGGGGTTGGACTGAGCTCTGAAGAATTTTAGTCTCATTTTGATCTAACATCCTTACAATGTCTGATTCTAGAGTAAAAATCTCAGAATGAAAGGCAATGTGATACATAATCCCCTCTTTGTAGAATATTTCCCTGGTTTCTCACACTCTTTAAGCATAAATTTCCCTGAAAAACATCTGGGCCTACAGTATCCACATTAATTCCATACCACAGATCTCCCTCAAAAGTGTAACTACCCTTCCTTCCCTCTCCTCCATCATGCTACACTGATTCCTTAAGACTTTCTGCAGAAAACCTTAACCCTCACATTTCCTCTTCTCTAGAAATTTTATCTTTTTTCCATCCAAGTCCCTAAAAAGCTACTACTGCCCTCTTTTCCTTCCTCTTCTCCATTGTACACAATCTGCTGTTGCTAATTGGCTTCCTTTAGGGTCTCTTAGAAGGTATCAGACGTTCTAATCAGCAGAGGTTATCATTCTGTCCATCTGGTTCTGAAATCTTTAAGAAGTTACTGTCTACTTAACACAAGACACGTCTCCTCACTTCTGTATAAACTTACAAAAAGGAAAGAAAACCTAGGGGGTTCATGCTTCCCTTGCCTCCAATTAGTGGCTCAGAAAAAAAATCAGAATTATGATGGAACATGAGTCAAAAAGCTAAATCAAATGGACATATTTATCAGGCACGGAAATACTGACTTAGAAAGTGTTTTTGAAGATTAACATGCATAGAGGAACAAAGTTTAATGTTAAAAAGTATGCTCTTCAAAACTGGAATGTTATAACAAATTAAGTTTGAAATTGTTTTAATTGGTGTGTACATGTGGAAACAATAGAAATCCATCAACTAGACAATATATCTATTTAAATCTGAATGCACCCAGACACTTTATGGATTACCTTATACCAGAATTCCAGGCAAGAGAATACCATAGCTCCCTAGTAATAGCAAACTTCTCCTATGATTAGTTTCTCTCTTCTTTTTCTTCTCACAGGCTTAGCAGAAATAAGTGTTCTTGCAATGGTTAGGTAAATATTCATGTTCATATTATGCTATTTGGGGTCATCACTCTTTTTCTGATTTTTTTTAATTAGAAAGTGCATGTCTAAGATTACCAGTATTTTGAAAAACATCTTTTGCCTATTCTCTAGACTGATTACTTCATGTTATAAAATACCTACGCTTCTGAATTTTATATCTCAGTTTTCTTTTCTTCAAATAGGGCTAATGATAGTATCTACATCATGAGGTTGTTGTGAGGATTAAATGAGATAATGTGCCTAGCACGGGGACATGAAAATACTGTTATTATTATCATCATTTTCATTATCATTATCTGATCACTTTCAGCATACTTGCATCCCATTTCACTATCCAATAATGATATTTATTAAGACATTTTCCTGCATATGGTATAGTTACAGCAGAAGTACATTTAACCTAGGCAATTTGAACTCCACATTCTCTGAAAAAGAAAGAGAGAGAGAACAATCTTATTGACCCAGTAGACCCATGTTTACAGTGTGAGCATCACTGAGGCATTGCAGTTTGATGATGTATCATTTTCATACTTACTTCAGTAGTAAAAATTGGTTAAAGGACTAACTGAAAGATACTGTTTTATTCATTTTGTTTTACTTTTTCATAGAGTGAAAAGTTCTTTACAGGCAACTTAAGAAATTTTCTAAGATATATAAATGCAGTAGTTTGCCTTAAGTGCTAATTTTAGAACATTAATTCTGACATTACATGGGACTCTGCTAGAGTGGTCAAAATCTGCCTCTGCAGTTTCTCTTCCTTAGCTGTGTGTGAGTCTCTTAGCTTAGAGTCAGCCATTAAATCTTGTCCTGTCTTACACAAAAGTAAGAGAGAAGCCAGGAAGAGATTTGTGCATGGGTTTAGTACTGTGCAGCTTTGTACAAATTTCAGAAGCATTGGCAACTACTGAAGGATTTTGAATAAGGAGTGTAACTGAAGTGACATTTTTTAATACACTAAACTAATGTAAAAAAAGGTTTCCCCAAATTTTGTTGCCTTATAACCTCTCATTCCAGAAAATCAATTGCTTGTGTTGCTTCAGTGGGTACAAAAGAGAATTAAGTTGATGCTCAATCTGGAATTTCAAGTCCAAGGTTTTTTTGTTTTGTTTTGTTTTGTTTTTTGTTTCAGAGCAAGACAGTACCTATCAAGTCAGGACTGTGTTAGGAAAAAAAAAAAGGATTTCTAAATCCTAAAGCTTCTTTTTTGTATAAGGGATTGAACTTGGAATTCAAGGTATAGAGCTGCTCTCTCTGATTGTGTGAAGAAATGTGTAATAGAAGGTGCTTCCTTTCAGATAGAAATGAAAAAAGAAAGCTCTTCTACCACTGAGATTAGGAATAAAGGGGCTGTAAAAACCAGGTAATTTAGGTGAGGAAGAGCATGCTGCCCTGGTACCCTTGCCTTGGGTGAGTGTCGGAGAGAAGATAGGGAATATGATAGCAACTCTGATCTGGATTCTGGATTGAGCAAGGGGAAATTAAAGAGCATCCAAACTTCTGTTCTGCTTCCTTCTTCTTCATGTAAACATGACACCAGAATGCTGGGTTGTGACAGGCAGAGGGAGGGTCTAGATGCTTGGGGCAGCAGGCTTCCATTCCAGCAGTCCATAAAGTGGAAAAGGTCTGGATGTTCCAGCATGACCATATGAAGGAAGAAGTAGGTGGTTGAGAATTAAAAGTAAGCATAACTAAACAAACTTAGGTCTAACTACTCAAAGATCACCTGGTTCAGTGAGGAAATCACTGCAGTCAGTTACGTCTCAGAGAATCAAAGCTACCAGAAAAAAACAAGCTCAGAGCTTAACTAGCACAAAGAGTTTTTTGAGTGAACTTCACTGGAGCAGTTACCCTGTCTACTCTGAGAGCACAAACCTTGAGTATCATGATCCAGGGACACTTCAGCAAATGTATGTGCAAGAAGAGAAATCAATGCCAGAGCTGTCAGTCATTCCTTAGAGTCAGCAAGGCTCTTTGTCCTCATATGATTACATGTCCTTAGATACCCTCCCAAGAGCACTAAATAGGTAAAGCTCCAAAATGATTGAGACTAAATTAATTTGAGAGACTTTAAATGACGTGGCAAAGTTACCATTCTCCATCAAGTTTAAGGGTTTTTTTTGTTTGGGTATTTTTTTAACAGAAAAATAGAGGATCAAGGGCAAGAGGAGGTCAACCATAGAACATAACAAATTACTATTTTTGCACATCTTAGTGATAGTATGTAAAGTTTAACTTTGCTATAGGAGTATCTGAGTACTGTTCAATCTTCTCTGACAATATGCAAACCTTATCCTTTCTACATAGTGTGGAATGTAATCTTTTCATGATCTCTGCTGGTAGTGAAGATTGGAAGATGTTAGAAATTCAGCAGATGAGTCACATACAATCAAAATGTTACTTGGAATGTAGAGTGAAAAATCGGAATTCTTTACCTATGAATTGGATAAAAATGAAAAGAAAAGCTATTCTTACAGAAAAACGGCCATTATTGGATAGTGGTCAGTTGGCATCCTTATTTTAACACCATCCTGCAGGTATCTAATGAAATGAGGCAAACCCCATAGCTATTTCAATAACTTGGCAGTTAGACATCCTTCCAAACTATGTGCCTGCTTGAGAAGATAATTGACAATACCACACACTGTGATCATTTATAACCCCAGGGGGTTCTCTTGAAAGTTATTTTTAGTTATTTATGACACATTTCTACTGATCCACAGTATTTTGTTCTCCCCCCCACACACTCATATCTGACCAGATCACAAATGAATGTTCAATAAATCATTTCAAATTCTTGCCACTTAAAATCTTTTCTACTTTCTTTAAATCTCTACTGGTTTGCTGTTCAAATGTGCCTTTTATTTTAAGAAGCTAGAAAGGCAAACAGTTTTTAATTGCCCTGCAAATATTTACATCCTATACATCCTGTGATTATAGCAATTCCACTTACCAGTTTTCCACCCTCTGCTAAAGTAACCACAACATTGTCATGAGGAAATCATGAAGAAAAAAATGATGCAGCACACTCATTCACCTACGAATACAGTGGAAGAAGATAATGCTATCCTTCACTAACTTGAACTGCAAAATTACCCTCAGGAGCAATTGGTGTTTTCCTACCACTGATGGGTCACCACTGTCACAAGATTTAAATATTACCTTGGAAATGCCAAAAAGATTGCTCTGTTACAATGCTGTGTCCTGTAAATACTTGAGTTATGCCTGTAATTGCCCTAAAATGCATTGCCTGCTGTGTTTGCTTATGTCCAAGAGCAGTTTAGAAGGTCAGACTAAGAGCTTTAATAGCCTTGATTACTGGCTATTACTTGGTTATGAAGTGACAAAAAAAAAGAAGCAAAAGTTGATATTTGGGTCTCATTTGCCAAAGAAATGCTTCTGGAACTCTGTCATGGGATGATGATGCAGTTCATTCTGTTTCCGGTGTATATTTAGGGTATTAAGTTATTGTTGTTGTTTTCATGAAATATGCAGCAAGCACAGAATTTCTTGTTCACAAATCGGCCTTTCTAGTAATTGAGTGTAGAATGAATCTATGTAAATTCCATGCCGCAGAAGTTTCTTGGCGTTTCCCCTGGACTCTTGGTTTTAGGGTAGACTAGAGCTAGAATCAGAAAATCGCAACCCCAGTACCAGGCTTCTCGAGGAGCACTGTGCCGTTCTGAAGTGTAGCTAATGAGCAGCTCCCTAAGGCTCTGGGCCGTTTCTGAGGGTCCCTGAGGTAGAGGCACCCTTGTGTTCCGTTTTGTATAGAACAACAGTGACATCCAGTGCTGACACAATCTATATGAAGAGCCCGAAATAGCACCATCACATCATTTCTTGGTAAGTGACTAAATATGATGACAAGGGAAATGTGGCTAAGATGAGTTTCTTCACTAATAGCTGCTAACAGGCACCAATGGTAGTCAAGGTCAGACAGAATATTCCTGCGGCACGTCCTAGCAGAGAGCAGTGTGCAGGCATGTGTTTCATTTTCAGCCTCACTTCTGAGAACTCCTGGCGGGACATCAAGCCCTCAGCACCCTCTCAGTTTATCTCATGGCACCCTCCCTTTAGTTTTGCCTCTGTGAGATAGTGGAAGGGCCCTTGAACTCTCAACACTCTCAGTTTATCTGTCCATATTCATGGAAAATGGAGATGGCGATGCCATTCCACCCTTTGACCATCAATGCCGCAGGCTCAGCATTAATTGATCTGGAATTATCTTTTCTCCAGACATACGATACACAGAGACAGCACCAGAGATATAGAAAGGCCCAAACAGCTTGTAACTTTATTGGGATTATTTAAGATTTTATTGCAGGCTGTCTTCTCTCCAAAGAAAGGTACTCTTTCTGTCAGTCTTCTCTCCAAAGAAAGGTACTCTTTCTGTCAACCTACAAGTATTGAGAAATCTACAGCTCTTCTATCTAGTTCTTCACACCATGTGGGCACTTACTGTATTGCCCAGGGTTGGAAAACTACTTTCTGATGCTTAATACAAAGCTTTGTCTATTTATTTGACTTTAACAATAAATTATCCCATCATAACTATTCCTTGATCAGTCGGTAATGTATGAAATACTTACTACAAGAAGGCACAGCGCTAGGCCCTGCTCATACATTCTTTAATGTTCACATTATCCACATAAAGCAGGTTGTGTCTCCATTGTACAGATGGGGAAAATGAAGCTTGGGGGAGCTCAATAATTTTCACAAGCTCATAGAACTGATAAATGTGAATTGCAGGATTTAAACCGGACCTGACACCACTCTGCCCTTTGTGCAAATGGAGTGCAAAGCCCTGAGCCACTGATAGGACCCTTAAAGGCCGCATATCTGGACCTTCCTATTGGCAAGACACTGTGATGGTTAATTTTATGTGTCAACTTGACTGAGCTATGATATCTCCAGAAAGTTATTTAAACATTTCTGGGTGTGTCTGAGGGTTGTTCTGGGAAGAAATTACCATTTAAATTGGTAGACTGGAGAAATGCAGAGGGAAGTTGAATTTGCTCTGTGCCTGAACGATTGAGCTGGGGTTTAGGTCTTCTCTTGCCCTCAGAACTCCTAGTTCTCAGACCTTTGTCTTTGGACTGGAACTATACCACTGGCTTTTCTGGGAATTCAGCTTGCAGATGGCAGACTTTGGGACTTCTCAGCCTCCATAATCATGTGAACCAATACCTTATAATAAAGCTGTCTTTATGTGTCACCTTCTAGTCTATGTTGACACACTGGTTCTGCTTCTCTGGAGAACCCTAATGCAGGGCCCTTGTTCTGATTACAGTTTTTATTATTGAATACTTTTACATGTGGGTGACACATGAACTACAGATAAACCCAAATAAATTTCAATTTCCTTTATGGCAATGATTGTAGTTTCATCTTTTTCTTTGCCATAGAGCTGAGCACAGTTTTAGATACATGTTAGGTCCTTCCTTCATATTTGTTTTAAATGGAAAGATGAACCCCAAATGGCTCTGCCCTCAAGTTTTAATCCCTTTAATTTCCTTTCAAATGTTTTAAGAAGACTGGTGGAATTATGTTTTCTAAGAAAGCAATGTCATGTGGATGACATCTACTGGATTCTATACAGTTTGGGGTCTGCAGGAGGCAGGGACCAAGTCTTTCAGGCTTTTGATCACCCACAATACCTAGTATCATGATTTAAACATAGCAAATGCCAAATGGAGGTTGAATTTGAAGACCTATTGGGTTTTCTTCTGTGTAATTTAGTTAGTGGGAAAGTACTTTTATTTCCCAGAGGAAGAGAGAAAAGTATTTACAAAGTATCTCTAGTTTACATTTTCTCAGATGAATAAGGCCTTGTGCTCTAAAGAATCAACCAATCCCTGTCTGCTCAGGAAGAAAACCTCAGGCAGAAAAGCATCTACTTTTCAACCTAGAGGATGGATCTTGGAAAGACTCAAAGCAAGCAGTGGAGAAAGGACCTCTGATGAGATCTGATACCAAATTTAATATGCTTATGGATACACAGCTTCAACATAACACAAAATGACTTGATGGATCAGAATCCATCCTTTTCTTTCTTAATGGTCTTTTGTGAGTCAAAACACAGGAGATGTAATTTGGGGCAAAAAAGTTGTCTTCATTTCTGCTAAACTGCATGTGCTATGAGGGCAGGGACCATGGCTGTGTTGTTAGGAACTGAACCAGTCTCAGTACCAAGACTCACATGCAATGCTTAATAAAATTCTTATAGTGAATGAATACATTAGTGGTTAAATGTTGGGTAGGATCTTTAACTTGGAAGAGCTGGAAGGGTCCAAGGTAGAGTCCAGAAAAGAAAACATTAGCTAATTATTTCTGAACATTTTAGCAATGTACTGTGTAATAGAGTTGTCACCAGCCATACGTAGCTATTTACATTTAATTAATAAAAATGAAATAAAATTAGAAATCCAGTTTCTCAGTTTCACTAGCCACATTTCAAATATGCAATAGATGCACATATCTAGTGGC
This sequence comes from Smutsia gigantea, assembly GCA_032199065.1. Classification (NCBI taxonomy): domain Eukaryota; kingdom Metazoa; phylum Chordata; class Mammalia; order Pholidota; family Manidae; genus Smutsia; species Smutsia gigantea. The sequence goes on from JAVSCE010000959.1 coordinate 23,744, forward strand.
TCCCAGAAGGTACAATGCAAATATAGAACATTTCCATCAGTAAAGAAAGTTCTATTAAACAGTATTGCTCTAGGCTATAAGGTTTTAGGAAGAAAAGCTTAGGCTGTTTTTAAGTTTTTCATCATGGTATCCACTGCAGCTCACAGGTAAGAAAGTGTCTAGGGCCCCCAGGGCTTTAAGAGTTCTGGAAGAAAAAATGTGTATTTGGTTGGGGAGGATCATCTCTTGTATTTCACAACAGCAAAACTAAAACATAACACGTGTGTATGGAAAACCTCAACACCTCCTCTGTTTAATCCAGTTATGGCATTAGTTTCCAGGGGATCTGAGTTTGTCTTTTTGGGACTCCTAAGGACTGGTAACAAATTACATTTAGGAAAAAAAAAAACAAAACTTCTCTTATTACAAAAGTTCACTAAAAAAAAATTTACAAAATGAAAATAAAAGTGTAAAATGAAAATCAATTATTTTACTCCTAAAGTAACCATGGTTTAGAATATATTTTTGTCTTCTTTCTATGTACTTTTATTTGATAAGATGTAGTGTATCTTGAACTATATTCCCTGTCATTGTCCTTAAACATTCTTCTGCAACATCTTATTAATGAGAGCATTTTATTACATTTGGTGAATATATTATAAATCATACAACCATCTCTTGTCTTTGGACATTTAATTCATTTTTAGAGTCATGAAATTTATTTTTATGAATACCCATACAATAAACATCCTTATACAAAAAGTTTGTATGCATCCTTAAAATTATTGTGAAACCTGAGTATTCTAGACCAAATTATAACCAAAATTATGTCTTTTTGACACACATCACCAAATTTGCCCTCTATATTCATATTTACATTTGAGTCTGCCCACTGAATTTTTATTAGAAGAATGTTGTTCTTACAAAGTCATATATACAGGATCATACTCTGCCCACTGAATTTTTACTAGAAGAATGTTGATCTCACAAAATCATATATACAGGATCATACTTGACTGTTAGTTTCAGAGTTCAACATGTGGAGGTGGTAAAGTTTCATTTCAGTGGTTCAGATCTTAAATCCTGGGGATTAAATCATGATGTCCCAGGAATTGTCTATGGTAGTGAGGACTCAACTAATTCTTCTTTAATCAACAGCTACATGAAGCTATAAAAAATGTATTAAAAGTTTAGAGGAAAAATGGTTACATTTTGTCTATTGTCATTTTTGTTTGCTTCAGTATATAATCAAGGTCAAATTGCGGTGGCTGGTGAGATGGAGAGTTCTATTGGAATATATTTATAATTTGATGTTGATGTGTTAGGGACAAGTAAGGCCCCAGAATATTTTGCAAACAGAAGCTTCTTGCTATCAACAACTGAAAAACTCTTCTCCATCATCTCCCCAGAACAGAGTCAGTTTATGCTTTTTCTTCAGAAATTATGTTTAGTCATCATCTTTAAGTGTATGCCAACTTTGTTACTATTGAATTCCTAGGGCAAAACAGCATATTGTGGAAAATACAGCTACCACTTCTTATTCTTAAAGCCTCTAATAGATAATTCTTGTCTCTATTTTCCTAGATTTACTTCATATTTTACTAGTGGGATGATATACTTTTGTTATCCCCATAAAAGAATTATTCGAGGCTTCTTTACTGGATCCATGACCTATTTTAACTCCAATTTATGTACCTTCCTGAGTCCCCTTCTTCCTAAGTCCCCATTCTAATAGTGCTTTTGCTCTGGTCTTCTTTTGTAGTACACGTTTTCTTTTCTTTTTTTCTAGTTCTTGAAAAATTTTATTTTGAGGTGCCTATAAAATGCACAAATCTTATTGTATAGCTTGATGAATTCTTACATGTATATACATTGATCTAACCATTGACCAGACCAAAATATCAAACATTCTCACTAATTTCTTTTCATTTCACCTATTTTACCCACCCCACTCCCCTCTTCCTTATGGTAGCTTCCAGTCTGTTCTTTGTTTTTTTGAGTCTATTTCAGTTTTGTTTACTTGTTTGTTTGTTTTGTTATTAGGATTCCATATATAAGTGAAATATGATATTTATCTTTCTCTGACTTATTTCACTTAGTATAATACCCTCTAGGTCCATTCATGTTGTCGAAAATAGCAAGATTTCATCCTTTTTTATGGCTGAGTAGTATTCCCTTATATATATGTGTGTGTGTGTGTGTGTGTGTGTGTGTGTGTGTGTGTGTGTGTATGACAGCTTTTATATCCATTTATCTATAAATGGACACTTAGGGTGTGTCCATATTTTGGCTATTGTAAGTAAGGCTGCAATAAACATAGGAATACATATATCTTTTAAGATTAATGATTTTGGTTTTTTTCAGGTAAATTCCCAGAAGTGGAATTGCTGGGTTGTATGGTATTTCTATTTTTAGCTTTATGAGAAACCTCCATACTGTTTTCCATAGTGGCTACACCAATTTGCAATCCCACCAGCTGTATACGAGTGTTCCCTTTTCTCTAAAATCCTTACCCACACTTACTGTTTCTTGCCTTGTTCATAGTAGCCATTCTTACTGGTATGAAGTGATATCTCATTTTAGGTTTTGATTTGCATTTCTCTGATGATTAGTGATGTGGAGCACCTTTTCATGTGTCTGTTGGCCATCTGTATTTCTTCTTTGGATAATGTCTATCCAGGTCCTCTACCCATTTTTTAATAAGATTGTTTTTTTATATTCAGTTGTATGAGTTTTTTGTATATATTTTGGATATTAGTCCCTTTTTGGATACATCACTTGCAATTATATTCTCCCATGCAGCAGGTTAATTTTGATGTTCAGGAGTTTACTGCCTATGTTTTCTTCTAGGAGTTTTATGGTTTTAGGTCTTTTATTTAGATCCTTTATCCATTTTGAGTTTATTTTTGTGTGTGGTATAAGACAATAATACAGTTCCACTCTGTTGCATGTAGCTGTCAAGTTTTCCTGGTACCCTTATTGAAGAGACTGTCATTTCCTCATTGTATATGCTTGTATCCTTTGTAATGTATTAGTTGACCATATAGGTATGGGTTTATTTCTGGGCTCCATTCTGTTCCATTGGTCTATTTGTCTATTCTTGTGCCAGTACCGTACTGTTTTGATTATTGTATCTTTGTAGTATGGGTTGATATCTGATTTGCTCTTCTCTAGCATATATATTTTAAACGTATTGAAGAGAAGCTTCTTTGACCAATAATATAAGTAAATGCAGAGACTATGGAGTATTTATCTGGTTTTACATCTTGGCTCTACTACTGACAAGTTGTGTGACTGAGTATATTACTTAAGTTCTTTGGTCTCTCCTTCCTTATCTGTAAAATTGGAGTGAAAAACAAGTATCTGCCTTGTAGGATTATTAGGATTATATAAATTAATATTTGTGAAATGCTTAAAATAATGCCTGGCCCTTAGTGAGTATTGTAAAGTATTTGTTAAATAAACAAAGTAGGGAAATCCCTTCTTAGCTTTTCCTTTCACCTCTCAATGTTTTTAGAACGTTTGTGTCTTTTTCTGCACACCTACTCATATTTTGTTGCTTTTGTTTCTTTGTCATAGATTTCAAAAGACCTTTTCAAATCTGTGATTTCATCCTCTTATATGGAAAAAGACATTTAGGATTCTTTTGCCAGAACTGTCCTTCAGTGAGATTGAATAATAAAATAAGTCATAACATTAATTGCTAACACTATTTGAGCACTTAATTATGAACCAGAAATGATACTATGAAGCTTAGCTAAAATCTCCTTTAACCCTCACAAAAATTCCATAAAGTATAGCTATTATCCTCAAATAAATGGCTTGAAAGACTTTCCAAACGTCATACAAGTAGTGGTCCAAACGTCATATAAGTAGTGGTAGAGCCAGGCCAGGAATTAGATTTTGTGAAGTGTTTTATCACCATCCTCCCCCTCCTCACTCTGTTTAATGCATAGGCGGGTCAAAAACTTATTTTACATTTGATTCTCTTCCAGTGAGATACTACTGCTGTTGATGATGACAGTGATACCAACAAAGCAACAACAAAAATAGCCACTCTTTACTGAGAGCCTCCTATTGTTAGGTACTTGTTCTCATTTAGGCCTGTTAAACACATAGGCTGTGGTGGCTTACATAAGCAAACCAAAATCTAAGACTGTAAATGCCTCAAGATTAGAAAATCAAAATGTTAAGGATAACCAATCACAAAAAGGCAACTAGGCGTTCAGCTGTAGCCAGTCAAGTAATTTCCTTCCTTTGCTTCTGAACATCCTCTATATAAATCTTTTCCTGACTTCTGAGGAGAATTCCTAACCACTCCTGATTTTGCTCAAATAAACTTAAAAATTTTAATATGCCTCAGTTTATCTTTTAATAGGTATTAAATTAACTCTAGGTACAAGAGGGAGACATTCCCATCCAAGGTGCCATGTTAACAAACTTAGATACCTTTCTTGTCCTTATAAACACTCTGCTTGACCTACAAAGGCAGTACATTCAATCAGCCAAACCCCCAAGTGCTGTTCTCTGGACTCTTGAGAATGGAGGCTGCTCACTTCATGAAGGTTAAGTATAGTTTGTGTCACCTAAATCGTCATTTTAAATCATTTTTAACAGTTTTTGGTAACAAGATATGGGATCGCAAGCTGACTGCCAACAGCCTATAGACAGGAAAATGCACAAATGAGGTGCCAGCTGAAACCTTTGAGTTTATGTTCCTCATAGTTACTGAGGGCCATGGGTAAGTGACTCCTGGATTTGAGCTCCACTCCTTTGCTTGCAGCTCTCCATTCCAAATAAATGTTGTTTTAGACAATTCCTGTGTGCTCATAGCTGTAGCTAGGAACTTTTCTGCTTGTTATATATATGGCACAAAAAAGAATAGCCAAAAAATATGGAGCAGTTCATGAAACATAAGCACTAATTATATTTACTAGGAAAAAAAACCCTTTTAAATAGTAAGTATTGTCACGGTTGTTTCCTTTGGACTCATTTTTATTTCTGCTCCAATTAATATATCTTTGAACTTTCAGATCAGTTTCCAAAAATGTTTTTATATTTTATTTTCTGTTATATTAACTTAGTATAATGGAGGGTATTAACTAAATAAAAATTTCGATGTAAATTTTTTTTCCATAGATTCTGGGACCCCTTTCTGGGGTTTGTTAAAATTCCCAGAAAGATTCTGAGTTCCTGAAAGGTTCTAGGATTTCTTAAAATTTCCAAAGAGGTTCTAGGGTTCCAGAAAGGCTCCAGGATAGTTATACTGGGAGTTCACAATGGGTGGCAGACTCAAAAAGAAAGGATTCCAATGTCCTCAAGAGGTGGCAGCCATTAGGAGGTTCACAAAGCCTTGACTTGGGATTTGCAGAAATAATCTAAGACAAGAAATTCACACTGTGTTGACTATCAAAATCAAAACTTAAATCTAAGAACACACAACTCAAGACTACTAAAAGCCATCAGAGAGTTCAGCACTGTGAAGAAATCTTCATGTGAAAAAAATAAGGGATTTATTGCTAATGTGAATCTAAAAGCCAAAGCCGTAAACTGAGTGGGCACAGGTCCAACACTGAAAAGCTGGTCAGAGTGCTGATACCTTAACTCTAAGGCTTTTGTGCTAGGATAAGATGGTCATGGAATAGGTTGGACTGACATTAGGTCATCCACCAAACTCCAGAAAATTTCCATGCAGTAAGGAACACTGTAAAGCACCACAAAATCCCCACCCAAGGCACATTCCTCTTATGTACTAATTTGGTTCCAAGATGCCCAAGGCTTACCTAAAGAAATGGGACCCTGAAGTTTTAAAGAATTGAGCTCTCCACCTTCTGGCATAACTGCTTATTTTATGTCTAAGGACCATGACTTGGAAGCCATGAGTATCTACAAAAATGGCAAAACTTACCAAGACAACCTAAAATTACAGTGACCATTACAGAGAATGTCCAGGGAGGCAAGATTGTTCATTTAAGAAGTGTACTTGAATGCAAGCGTTCTCAAATCAACAGAATGGGATTCCTATTTTAATTGACATGCAGAAGCCCTAGAAGTTTTCAAAATTCTAAAATAGCTTCATTGAAAGATTCATTGCAAAAGCCTAGTGGAAATTAAAGACACATGTGTCTAAAACAGAAGACATAAAACTGATGTGACTCCTAATAGTCCCTTATCCTCCTTTACCTTAGCACTCAGTCTACTAATCCTCTATCTGAATTGCCTTTCCACTCTGAAAAGACTACAAGACCTAAACCAAAGTCCACCAAGACAGTGGCCTTACAATTGAAAGAACTTCAAAGCCAGAAACCTAAAATACCTGGGCCTCCACATTTGCAACCTCCTGGAGGTCAATCATGAAAACATTGGCCCAGAAATCTAATTTCCAATCAACTGGGACACTGGAAAAAAGATTGCCTTCAAAGGCTTTGTCAAGTCCTTCCACATCAACCCAAATGCCCCCGTATCTACCTTCAAAGGAAGGTCCCTTCAAGGGTGATAGGACTCAGGGATTCTCCAGTAAACTGCTACCAGTTACTTCCTTAAATACCAAGGGGAAACTAAGAGTAAAATTAAGGAAAACCTTGCCAAATTCTGGTAGGTACCAAGGTTAAACTTTCTCCTTTAAACTCCACTTGCTTAAGAGTTTACAGATGAGATCCTGGGAAAACTGGCAGAAATGAGCAAGGGGTAAGAAATCTTACCAGAGTTAGCTTTCTCAGATCTCTGTAGTTCCTGGTAGAGAGGAATATAAAATTTCATGTACCTTCCTTTCCCAATTCAGCCTCTTGTGAATTTGGTTTTGGGGAACACATTGCTTACTGGCCCTTTCTCTCCCAGGGACAGCTATTTCCTTCTTGTTTGTCTAGTTTTGTGTACTGAGAACTTGGCTTAATTTCTGCCTTCCTGGGGCATATAGGTTGTCCATTCTTGCATTTGCAGGCAGCTCAACCATCAGGTTGGGGCCCCAAAATATGGCTAGACAGAAATGTGGGTTATACTCCATGTGCAGCTAAGGTTCTCCCAACTGTTGCCAGCTCTCAGGGAATTGTCTCTGTATTTCTTTTGGTTATCTTTGGTAGTGGCTTTGGATATTGAAATGATAGTATCTTTTCCACCCTCTTTGGAGATACCTCTGTCACTGGTAGGGTTATTCAGTACTGCCAGGAATGTTTAATGTTTGTCCTGTCTGAAACGTGACAAGATATTTGAAAGGATTTTTTTATTTTTAAGTAGCTCTATGTTCAGCAGTTGGCCCAATTGGAAGCTGATATTCAAGCCTGATATGAACTATTTTTAGGTATTTTCCCCTAAGCTAAAATGAAACTATGTACCTAGAGGGAAAGAAAAACATTAAAAAACAAACAGCTCTAAGTCTAGAACATAGGAATCTTTTGGTTTCTATGTTAGTTGAAGGTCATCTCTGTGATGTAAAGAAGCAATTAAAGATAATGTAGTTGTATGGTGGGGCAACCCCTTAATATCATTCATGTTGAAACCCAATTCTTTGAGGAATTAAAAACAACTATCCTACAAATTGATCCAGAATTTATTACATAGATCTGTCTGCCTTCAAGTCATACCTCACCTGGGATTCTTCAATTCCATAAGATTTTGAGAAAATAAAGTTTTCTATCAAGCATATATTGACTTATATATGTTTATATGTCTGGATTTCATGGAATCAGATGATAATCTTAAATGAAGTGGTGTATCAATAGAATGACAAGTCTTGTAAACAAGGGTTATGTTATTGTGCTTATGAGTGTAAAAGGAAGACAAAAAGTCCAACTGCAGGAGGCCTATTTTTGTTCTTACGGTAAGGGGGGTTGGGGGAGTGAAAGACTATAGATCTACTTCTAATTTATTGTTTCTTGAAACATTAATATTCATTCTTTACTGCCAGGAATGCTTGTGAAGCCCTGTCACTCTAATTCAAAAATGCTTTTGAGGGGGGCTCCACACTGTCTGCTCTGAAATGAGACCTTGCTATTCTTACTTGCAAACTGTCAGCATGAGGCAGGAACTAACTGTCAGTAAGATTTGCTTTTACAAAAATATAAAGTGATTGGGAAAGCCCAACTTCTGTAAATCCAAGTTCTTTCATTCCTTATAGCTCTCTTGTTCTCGTGCCTTATGAAAAGAGCATAGCAATCACTAGGGCTTTTTCATTCACTGTTATGTTGACTTTCAATGTGCAGATGATTTGTTCAACTGCTGCATTTGTAGAATTAGTTTGTGACTGTAGATTATAAGAGAACCAAATAACATTACCAAATTTTTTCTCCTCTCACTCTTAAAAGTTTCCATGATATTCAAAATGAGTGCCTTCTGGAATTTTTCCCCCATTTCAATACACTGGAGAGTCAGAAGATGGAATCAATTTTATATTAAACAAGGATTGAATAAAAAGATCTCTTCCTAATTGTTTGGTATCTCCATTTCCTGTGTGGTCTCCTCAGTATTTACAAATACAGAGTAACTTTCCTAGTCCCTCATGCTGCACTCTCCCGGAAGTGCTCCTTTGGAGAGACACTGTGCCCACAGAGGGGAGGATATTGAGCAACGAGTTTTATAACCGAAAAAGAACTGGGCAGCTCAATCTTGTTAATTATAGGGCACCACTTGAAACTGGGACCCACTAATGCTTATCTGCATTTATCGTTTCAAATGTCTGTTAGCCAAGACACGTGTTGATTGTGGGAAGCACACATTTAGGACATGCAGCACTGGAATTGGCTCTGTGCAGTCTGCTCATACCCCGTCTCTATAAGATGGTCTTCTGGAAAGTTTATTGAACTGAAGCATTTCTCATGTACAGAGAGGGAGAAACTGGGGGCACAGAAGGAAGGGCATTTATCATTCTTTCCACATTAGAATCACATACCACCAACCACCTGGCAAATGACCAACTTTTAATGGAATTTCAGTCTGCCACAAGAACTGCTATCCTCCCGGAGAGAGGACACGCAATTACATGTTGCCCATGAAGCCCTTATAACTCTCTCATTATCCTCCATGTCCTTTTCTGCCACAGTATTGTGCATATACTTTTTGCAGATCAACTGTCACATTGGTCTAAAATTGCTAGTTTCCCAGTGTATTTACCAGTGTGAATTCTTAGCAGGAATTCTGTATTTTACCTAATGCTGTAATACCTAGCAAATGGGGGTATTCAAGAAGTACTCGTTTAATAAATGAATGAACAAATGAATTAATATAAATGAGCATAAATAATGCTTCATTTACTTCTTTAATATACCACTTACTTGCATAGATAAGCACTAAAAATAATAATAAACTAGAAAGTAGATGCATTATTCCTTAAGAAGTTAAAATAAGCAAGTTGAGAAAAAAAAAGAGTAGTTCCATGCCAAATTTTCTAAAACAAAACTGAGAAATGTCTTAGAAATCTTTGGAGGCTTTGATTTTAATGGAGGGAGCGGAAAGACATGATTTTCATAGTCAAGAAAAAAAGGTGAGTAATATATTCTGAGTTTGCAAAATGATGTACATTTAATTCATTTTGTATATGTTTCCTGATTGATCTTTATAAAACTATTTGTAGTAGAGTTGGAAGTGGGAAGAAATATAGAATAAGATATAATTCAGCCCCTTTCATTAAGTTTAAGATTTATTGTATGTAGGAATATGTAAAAATAACCTCTAGAAATACTTTGATAAATGTTATAAGATATATGGATTCTAAGGGAACCATAAAGTCTTCACAAAGAGGAAAGCATAGGATACAGGCTGATTTGGACTCTGTTAAAAAGATTTCCTAAGTCCTTACTAGCCTAGCGTTCTTCGGCAAGCTATGAATCTCTCTGTTCCTGAATTTCCTCATCTGTAAAAGGGGGATTTGGTAATAGTAGTACATACATCAGAGGATTGTAGTGATAATTAGGTGAATTGATGAACGTAAAATGCTTAAAATGATGTCTGGAGTATAGTAAGAATGGTGACTCAGAGCAAAGTAAATAAATGTTTACCTGGAGCAAAATATGTGGAGGGGTAGAAGATGGGCAGACCAAGAGATAGCATTTGCAAGATTCAGAAATGTGAACATGGGATTTTTAAGGAGTTGTAAAATTCAAAGGAATTGGAGTACGTGGTCCATGACTCCAGCATGAGGCTGTGGCTGTACTAGAAAGGCAGATAGCTCATGGATGGAGTCTCAGCCTCTGAGCTCACTACTATGAAGTTTTTCCCATGAAGTAACTAAACACAGAGCATTTGCTACCATTTATTAGAATAAATGCTCTAACTTGACTTAGTAATCTTTTTTTTAAATTTCTTATTAAGGTATTATTGATATACACTCTTATGAAGGTTTCACATGAAAAAACAATGTGGTGACTACTTTTACCCATATTATCAAGTCCACACCCACACCCCAATGCAGTCACTGTCCATCAGTGTAGTAAGATGCCACAGATTCACTGTTTGACTTCTCTATGCTACACTGTTTTCCCCGTGACCCCCTACACCATGTGTACTAAACATAATAGCCCTCAATCCCCTTCTTCCAACCTCCCCACCTGCCTTCCCACACCCCTCCCCTTTGGTAACCACTAGTCCCACCTTGGAGTCTGTGAGTCTGCTGCTATTTTGTTCCTTCAATTTTGCTGTGTTGTTGTACTCCACAAATGAGGGAAATGATTTGGCACTTGTCTTTCTCCACCTGGCTTATTTCACTGAGCATAATATCCTCTAGCTCCATCCATGTTGTTGCAAATGGTAGGATTTGTTTCTTTCTTTTGGCTAAATAATATTCCATTGTGTATATATACCACATCTTCTTTATCCATTCATCTACTCATGTACACATAGGTTGCTTCCATATCTTCGCTATTGTAAATAGTGCTCAATAAACATAGGGGTGCATATGTCTTTTTGAATCTGAGAAGTTGTATTCTTTGGGTAAATTCCAAGGAGTGGGATTCCTGGGTCAAATGGTATTTGTATTTTTAGTTTTTTGAGGAACGTCCATATTGCTTTCCACAATGGTTGAACTAGCTTACGTTCCCACCAGCAGTGTAGGAGGGTTCCCCTTTCTCCACATCCTCGCCAGCATTTGTTGTTCTTAATCTTTTGAATGGTTGCCATCCTTCCTGGTGTGAGGTGATATCTCGTTGTGGTTTTAATTTCCATTTCCCTGATGATTAGTGATGTGGAGCATCTTTTCATGTGTCTGTTGGCCATCTGAATTTCTTCTTTGGAGAATTGTCTCATCATATCTTCTGCCCATTTTTTAATTGGGTTATTTACTTTTTGGGTGTTGAGGTGTGTGAGTTCTATATATATATTTTGCATGTTAACCCCTTGTTGGATATGTCATTTACAAATATATTTTCCCATACTGTAGGATGCCCTTTTGTTCTGTTTATGGTGTCCTTTGCCATACAGAAGCTTTTTTGTTTGATGTAGTCCCATGTGTTCATTTTTGCTTTTGTTTCCCTTGCTCAAGGAGATGCGTTCAGGAAGAAGTTGCTCATGCTTATATTCAGGAGATTTTTTCCTATGTTGTCTTCTAAGAGTTTTATGGTTTCATGACTTACATTCAGATCTTTGATCCATTTGGGTTTACATTTGTGTATAGGGTTAAACAATAATCCAGTTTCATTCTCTTGCAAGTAGCTGTCCTGTTTTGCCAACACCAGCTTTTGAATAGGCTATCATTTCCCCATTGTATATCCAGGGCTCCTTTATTGTATATTAATTGACCATATATTCTTGGGTTTATATCTGGGCTCTCTAGTCTGTTCCATTGGTCTATGGGTCTGTTCTTATGCCAGCACCAAATTGTCTTGATTACTGTGGCTTTGTAGTTGAGCTTGAAGTTGGGGAGCGTAATCCCTCCAGCTTTATTCTTCCTTCTCCGGATTTCTTTGGCTATTCGGGGTCTTTTGTGGTTCCATATGAATTTTAGAACGATTCACTCTAGTTCATTGTAGAATGCTATTGATATTTTGATAAGGATTACATTGAATCTGTGGATTGCTTCAGGCAGGATGGCCATTTTGACAATATTAATTCTTCCTATCCATGAGCACGGGATGTGTTTCCATTTATTGGTATCTTCTTTAATTTCTCTCACGAGTGTCTTGTAGTTTTCAGAGTATAAGTTTTTCACTTCCTTGGTTAGGTTTATTCCCAGGTATTTTATTCTTTTGGATGCAATTGCGAATGGAATTGTTTTCCTCATTTCTCTTTCTGCTAGTTCATTGTTAGTGTAAAGGAATGCAACAGATTTCTGTGTATTAATTTTGTAACCCATGACTTTGCTGAATTCAGATATTAGATCTAGTAGTTTGGAGTGGATTCTTTAGGGTTTTTTATGTACAATATCATGTCATCTGCAAACAGGGACAGTTTGAATTCTTCCTTGCCAATATGGATGCCTTTTATTTCTTTGTGTTGTCTGATTGCCATGGCTAGGACCTCCAGAACTATGGTGAATAAAGTGGGGAGAGTGGGCATCCTTTTCCTGTTCCTGATCTTAAAGGAAAAGCTTTCAGCTTCTCACTGTTAAGTATATTGTTGGCTCTGGGTTTGTCATATATGGCCTTTATTATGTTGAGGTACTTGCCCTCTATACCCATTTTGTTGAGAGTTTTTATCATGAATGGATGTTGAATTTTGTTGAATGATTTTCAGCATCTATGGAGATGATAATGTGGTTTTTGTCCTTCTTTTTGTTGATGTAGTGGATGATGTTGATGGATTTTCGAATGTTGTACCATCCTTGCTTTCCTGGGATGAATCCCACTTGATCATGATGGATGATCTTTTTGATGTATTTTTGAATTTGGTTTGCTAATATTGTGTTGAGTATTTTTGCATCTCTTTTCATCAGGGATGTGGTGTCTTTGCCTGGTTTTGATATTAGAGTGATGTTGGCCTCATACAATGAGTTTGGGAGTATACCCTCCTCTTCTACTTTTTGGAAAACTTTAAGGAGGATGGGTATTAGGTCTTCACTAAATGTTTGATAAAATTAGCAGTGTAACCGTCTGGTTCAGGGGTTTTGTTCTTAGGTAGTTTTTTGATTACCAATTCAATTTCTTTGCTGGTAATTGGTCTATTCAGATACTCTGTTTCTTCCTGGTTCAGCCTTGGAAGGTTGTAGTTTCTAGAAAGAAGTCCATTTCTTCTAGGTTATCCAGTTTGTTAGCATATAATTTTTCATAGTATTCTCTCATCATTCTTTGTATTTCTGTGGTGTCTGTGGTGATTTTTCCTTTCTCATTTCTGATTCTGTTTATGCTGTAGACTCTCTTTTTTTCTTGATAAGTCTGGCTAGGGGTTTATCTATTTTGTTTATTTTCTCGAAGAACCCACTTCTGCTTTTATTGATTCTTTCTATTGTTTTATTCTTCTCAATTTATTTATTTCTGCTTTAATCTTTATTATGTCCCTCATTCTACTGACTTTGGGCCTCATTTGTTCTTCCTTTGCTAGTTTCATTAATTGTGAGTTTAGACTGTTCATTTGGGATTGTTCTTCTTTCCTGATGTAGGCCTGTATTGCAATATATTTCCCTCTTAGCGTGGCCTTCACTGCATCCCAGATTTTGTATTCTTGAATTATTGTTGTCATTTGTCTACATATATTGCTTGATCTCTGTTTTTATTTGGTCATTGATCCATTGATTATTTAGGAGCATGTTCTTAAGCCTCCGTGTGTTTCTGGGCATTCTCATTTTCTTTGTGTAATTTATTTCTGATTTCATATCTTTGTGATATGAGAAGCTGGTTGGTACAATTTCAATATTTTTGAATTTACTGAGGCTCTTTTTGTGGCCTAGTATATGATCTGTTCTTGAAAATGTTCCATGTGCACTGAGGAGAATATGTATCCTGTTCCTTTTGGATGGCATGTTCTGTAGATGTCAGGTCCATCTTTTCTAATACATTTTTCAGTGCCTCTGTCTCTTTATTTATTTTCAGTCTGGTTGACCTGTCCTTTGGAGTGAATGGTGTGTTGATGTCTCCCGAAATGAATTCATTGCATTCTATTTCCCCCTTTAATTCTGTTAGTATTTGTTTCACATATGTAGGTGATCCTGTGTTGGGTGCATAGATGTTTATAACAGTTATATCCTCTTGTTGGACTGACCTCTTTATTATTATGTAATGTCCTTCTTTGTCTTGTGACTTTCTTTGTTTTGAAGTCTATTTTGTCTGATACAAGTACTGCAACTCCTCCTTTTTTCTCCCTATTAGTTACATGAAATATCTTTTTCCATCCCTTTACTTTCAGTCTGTGTATGTCTTTGGGTTTGAAGTGAGTCTCTTGTAGGCAGCATATAAATGGGTCCTGTTTTTTTATCCATTCAGTGACTCTACATCTTTTGATTGGTACATTCAGACCATTTACATTTATAGTGATTATCGATAGGTATGTACTTATTGCATTGCAGGCTTTAGATTTGTGTTTACCAAAGGTTCAAGGGTAATTCCCTTACTATCTAACAGTCTAATTTAACTCACTTCATATGCTATTACAAATGCACCCTAAAGATTATTTTTTCCTCCTTTTTCTTCCACCTCCATCCTTTGTATGTTATAAATCATATTCTCTACTCTTAGTCAAGCACTTGGGTGACATCTATTTAGTCTTAGGAATACTTCCACCTATAGGAGTCCCTCCAAAATGCACTGTAGAGGTGGTTTGTGGGAGGTAAATTCTCTCAGCTTTTGCTTATCTGAAAATTGTTTAATTCCTCCTTCATATTTAAATGATAACCTTGCTGGGTAGAATATTCTTGGTTTGAGGCCCTTCTGCTTCATTGCATTAAATATATCATGCCACTCCCTTCTGGCCTGTAAGGTTTCTGTTGAGAAATGTGATGATAGCCTTATGGGTTTTCCTTTGTATGTGATCTTCTTTCTCTCTACCTGCTTTTAAATGCCTGTCTTTATCCTTGATCTTTGCCATTTTAATTGTTATATGTCTTGATGTTGTCTACCTTGGGTCCCTTGTATTGGGAGATCTGTGCATCTCGATGGTTTGAGAGACTATCTCCTCCCCCAGATTGGGGAAGTTTTCAGCAATCACCTCCTCAATGACACTTTCTATCCCTTTTTTCTATCTCTTCTTCTTCTGCTGCCCCTATAATGCGAATATTGTTCGGTTTGGATTGATAACACATTTCTCTCAATATTCTTTCATTCTTAGAGATTCTTTTTTCTCTCTGTGCCTCAGCTTCCTTGTATTCCTCTTCTCTAATTCCTATTCCATTTACCGTGTCTTCTATTACATCTAATCTGCTTTTAAATCCCTCTATTGTATGTTTCATTTCAGATATGGAATTTCTTAGTGATTGAATCTCCATCTTAAATTTGTTCCTGAGTTCTTGAATATTTTTCTGTACCTCCATAAGCATGTTTATGATTTTTATTCTGAACTCTCTTTCAGGAGGATTGGTGAGTTCAGTTTCATTTGGCCCTTTCTCTGTGGTTTGTGAGATTTTGGTTTGTACCATGTTCTTTTGACATTTCTTATTTCTGTGTGGTGGCCTCTATTGCCCAGAATCTACAGGCTCTGGAGCTGCTCCGCCCCTAGAGTGAGGTTGGGGGTCGTAGGGGAGAAGAGCTTGTGCCTGGGGAAAGAAAGGTCTGTTTCCTGTCTCCCATCTGCCCTGCCTGTCTTCAGTATCACAGCCTGTGGGCTGAGCACACAGATGTAAGCCTCTGTGCTTGGCATCTCTAGCTGTTGTAGGTAAGGCCTCTCTCTGACTGATCTAATGCCATAGGAGTGACTGCCGGTTTGTGAGCTGGTGCTGTCAGGCCAGGAGGAAGGCTCAGCAGGCTGCATATCACAGTGGGGGCCTTGGAGCTGAGTAGCCAGCCAGGGGGATGGAGCGCCTGAATCTCCTCAAAGTTCCCAATCTGCTGGGCAGAAGCACCCAGACAACCTTGTCCCCCTATCCCTTCTCCCACACAGCAAGCCCCGTGCAATGCCCACGCCTTCAGCATCCCTCTCGCTGGTAGGAAGACTCTCAGACTGCCTGCCTTTCCCTTGTCTCATAGCAGCTGCATGTGGATCCTATCCTCCCAAATGGCCAGAATCTGTCTCTCAAGCACTCTGCCTGTCCCAGCTCCCCATCCTCCAGAGCACCACACAATGTAGATTTCTGCTTGCAAAGCAGATCTCCAGGGCTAGGTGTTCAGCTGTCCAAGGCCTCCATCCCCTCCCCCGCTTCATTTCTCTTCTTCCCGCTGGTGAGCTGGGGTGGGGGAAGGGCTCGGGTCCCGCTGGATCAAGGCTTTCGTATGTTACCCTGTTTTGTGAGGTCTGCCCTGTTCATGAGGTCTGTATGCAGTCTGGTGCAACCTTCTTTCCTGTTGGTGTTTTAGGTTTAGTTGTATTAACTATATTTTCACACTATCTGTGGTTTTGGGAGGAGTTCTCCATCTCACCTCTCATGCCACCATCTTGAATCCCCCAATCATGTGGTTTTTGTCCTTTTTTTTGTTGATGTGGTGGATGATGTTGATGGATTTCGAATCTTGTACCATCCTGGCATCCCTGGAATAAATCCTACTTGTTCATAATGGATGATCTTTTTGATGTATTTTTGAATTCAGTTTGCTAATATTTTGTTGAGTATTTTTGCATCTATGTTCATCAGGGATATTGTTATGTAATTTTCTTTTTTTGTGGTGTCTTTGCCTGGTTTTGGTATGAGAGTGATGCTGGCCTCATAGAATGAGTTTGGAAGTATTCCATTTTTTACTCTTTGGAAAACTTTAAGGAGGACAGGTATTAGGTCTTTACTAAATGTTTGATAAAATTCAGCGGTAAAGCCATCTGGTCCAGGGGTTTTGTTCTTAGGTAGTTTTTTGATTACCAGTTCAATTTCGTTGCTGGTAATTGGTGTGTTCAGATTTTTTGTTTCTTTCTGGGTCAGCCTTGGAAGGTTGTATTTTCTAGAAATCTGTCCATTTCTTCTAGGTTACCCAGTTTGTTAGCATGTAATTTTTCATAGTATTCTCTCATCATTCTTTGTATTTCTGTGGTGTCCATAGTGATTTTTCCTTTCTCATTTCTGATTCTGTTTATGTGTGTAGACTCTCTTTTTCTCTTAATGAGTCTGGCTAGGGGTTTATCTTTTTTTTTTGAAGAACCAGCTCCTGCTTTCATTAATTCTTTCTGTTGTTTTATTCTTCTCAACTTTATTTATTTCGGCTCTAATCTTTTTTATGTCCCTCCTTCTGCTGACTTTGGCCTCACTTGTTCTTCTTTTTCTAGTTTCGTTAATTGTCAGATTAGACTTTCATATGGGATTGTTCTTCTTTCCTGAGGTGAGCCTGTATTGCAATATACTTTCCTCTTAGCATGGCCTTCGCTGCATCCCATAGATTTTGCGGTGTTGAATTATTATTGTCATTTGTCTCCATATATTGCTTGATCTCTATTTTTATTCAGTCATAGATCCATTTGTTATTTTGGAGCATGTTGTGTAGCCCCAATGTGTCTGTGGGATTTTTCATTTTCTTTGAGTAATATATTTCTAGTTTCATACCTTTGTGGTCTGAGAAGCTCGTTGGTACAGTTTCAATCTTTCTGAATTTACTGAAGGTCTTTTTGTGGTCTAGTATATGATCTATTCTTGAAAAGGTTCCATGTGCACTTGAGAAGAATGTGTATTCTGCTGCTTTTGGGTGTAGAGTTCTGTAGATGTCTATTAGGTCCATCTGTTCTAATGTGTTGTTCAGTGTTTCTGTCTCCTTACTTATTTTCTGTCTGGTTGATCTGTCCTTTTGTGTGAGTGGAGTGTTGAAGTCTCCTAGAATGAATGCATTCCATTCTATTTCTCCTTTTCATTCTGTTAGTATTTGTTTCACATATGTATGTGCTCCTGTGTTGGGTGTATAGATATTAATAATGGTTATATCTCTTGTTGGATTAACCCCTTTATCATTATGTGATGTCTTTCTTTGTCCCCTGTGACTTTCTTTGTTTTGAAGTCTATTTTGTCTGGTACAAGTACTGCAACTCCTGCCTTTTCCTCCCTATTAATTGCATGAAATATCTTTTTCCATTCCTTCACTTTTAGTCTGTGTATGTCTTTGGGTTTGAAGTGTGTCTCTTGTAGGCAGCATATAGAAGGGTCTTGTTTTTTATCCATTCAGTGACTCTATATCTTTTGATTGGTGCATTCAGACCATTTACATTTAGGGTGATTATTGATAGGTATGTACTTAGTGCCATTGAAGGCTTTTTATTCGGGGTTACCAAAGGTTCAAGTTTAACTTCCTTACTATCTAAGAGTCTAACTTAACTCACTTAATATGCTATTACAAACACAGTCCAAAGGTTCTTTTTTCTCCTCCTTTTTCTTCCTCCTCCATTCTTTATATATTGGGTATCATATTCTGTACTCTTTTTCTATCCTTTGATTGACTTTGGAGATAGTTGATTTAATTTTTCATTTGCTTAGTAATTAACTGTTCTACTTTCTTTACTGTGGTTTTATTACCTCTGGTGACAGCTATTAAACCTTAGGAACACTTCCATCTATAGCAGTCCTTCCAAAATACACTGTAGAGATGGTCTGTGGTAGGTAAATTCTCTCAGCTTTTGCGTATGTGGAAATTGTTTAATCCTTCCTTCAAATTTAAATGATAACCTTGCTGGATAAAGTGTTCTTGGTTCGAGGCCTTTCTGCTTCATTGCATTAAATACATCATGCCACTCCCTTCTGGCCTGTATGGTTTCTGCTGAGAAGTCTGACGATAGCCTGATGGGCTTTCCTTTGTATGTGATCTTATTTCTCTCTCTGGCTGCTTTTAATAGTCCGTTCTTATTCTTGATCTTTGCTATTTTAATTACTATATGTCTTGGTGTTGTCTTCCTTGGGTCCCTTGTGTTGGGAGATCTGTGCACCCTCATGGCCTGAGAGACTATCTCCTCCCCCAGACTGGGGAAGTTTTCAGCAGTTTCCTCCTCAAAGACACTTTCTATCCCTTTTTCTCTCTCTTCTTCTTCTGGTACCCCTATAATTCGAATATTGTTCCGTTTGAATTGGTCACCCGGTTCTCTCAATATTCTCTCATTCTTAGAGATTGTTTTTTCTCTCTGTGCCTCAGTTTCTTTGTATTCCTCTTCTCTAATTTCTATTTAATTTATCATCTCCTCCACCATATCTAATTTCCTTTAAAATTTTCCATTGTATGTTTCACATCTGATACTGTGTTCCATAATGATTGGATCTCTGACCAAAATTCATCCCTGAATTCTTGAATATTTTTCTGTACCTCCATGAACATGTTAATGATTTTTATTTTAGAATCCCTTTGAGGCTGGTCCATGAGGTCAATTTTATTTGAATTTTTCTCAGGCGTGGTTGTATTCATAATTTTACTTGAGACCAGGTTCCTTTGGCATTTCATATTTGTATATGGCGCCCTCTAGTGCCCAGAAGCTGTACTCTCTGGAGCTGCTCAGGCCCTGAAGCAATCTTGAGGGGTCGTAGAGGAGCAGTATTGGTGCCTGTGGGTAGGAAAGAGCTGTTTCCTGCTTCCCAGCTGCTATGCCTCTCTCCACTGCCAGAACCAGTGGGCTGAGCACACAGGTATAAGCCTCTGTGCTTTGCGTTTGTAGTTGCTGTAGATGGGGCTTCTGTCTGGAAGGCCTAATGCCAGGGTAAGGTTTGCCGGTTTGTGAGACAGGTGGCGCTGGCCAGGAGAAAGGCTCAGTAGTCTGTGTATCATGGAGGGGGCCCTTGGAGCTGCGTAGCCAGCGATGGTGCTGGAGCTCCTGAAAATTGTGAAAGTTCCCAACCTGTTTGGCAGCATACACCTGGACAATTTTGTCTACCTGTCCTTTCTCCTGAGCAGTAAGCTCTGTTCAATCCTTGCCCCTTTAGCTGCCCTCTTGCTGTTAGGAAGTCTCTCAGACTGCCCACCTTTCTTTTGTCCCAGAGCAGCCATATATGGATCCCTGCTTTCCACAAGCAGCTGGAATCTCAGTCTCTCCAGGTATTCTGCCTGGCTTAGCTTTCCAACCCCCTAATCATGAGAGTACCATGAAAACACCATGAAATGTAGGTTTGTGCTCCCAGATCAGATCTCCAGAGTTAGGTATTCAGCAGTCCGAGGCCTCCACTCCCTCCCCTCTCTTTTTCTCTTCCTCCCACTGGTGAGCTGAGGTTGGGGAAGGGTTTGGGTCTGGCCAGGCCATGGCTTTGGTATGTAACCCTGTTCCATGAGGTTTATTCTTTTCTCCAGATGTATGCAGTTTGTCGCAGCCCTCTTTCCTGTTGCTCTTTCAGGATTAGTTGTATTAATTACATTTTCTTATTATATGTGGTTTTAGGAGGAAGCCTCTGTCCCACATCTCATGCCACCATCTTTAATCCTCTTGACTTAGTAGTCTTTTAATTTTTAAACTATAGCAAATTTAAAAACTCTGTACTCTAGCTCATAGTGTACTTATGTAGTTTTATCATTTGTTTTATTTCCTTTAAAACCATATTTATAATCTTTTAAATAGGGAACGTACAAAGGGCCAATGAGAGCAGGTGGGGGCAGTTCCATCCCAGGGTTTCTATATGGCTCTTTTTTCCTGTTTAGTTCAGAAGGTCTCCTTTAGCCCCTGAAGACTCTTGTGGTTCCTTTGGCCAAAAAACACTTCTCTGAAAAACACCAATAGTCCCTGTGTAGAAGAAACAAGTGAGGCAACACTTCCCCTAAAAAAACAACTGGCCCATTTCTTAAAAGGACCTCAGGAAACTTCTTGGAGCAATGTGATTTCATTTTTGTCAAGCGCCCCTACGAGGAAACCTGTTAAGTAAGACCAGGATTGCCAGCACCATCAACCTGCTATAATTAATGGCAGGAGCTGTGGCCACAAATAGTCACCCAGACCTGACCATGCTGGGTAGAAGCCCCTGCATACTGTTTAATTTTAAAGCAGCATTTCCCCATCCCAAACAGCAGACTGGTTTGGAGGAAATGAGAAAGATGACAATGTGGGAAGTTTTTCATAAAGCAATGTTTTTTCAGTTTAAAGAGTAATGATTCACACTGAAATTATGATGCTTCCTTTTTTGTTGAAATATCATTCCATTAATGAACTTATGGTGATAGAAGATAGCAATAATTAAAAATGTTCTTGTGACCCCCAAATAAGATGCTACTACCTTTATATTTCTGTTGTACTTTAAGATGTTATCTATTTAATACATTCCAAAAGTCTGGGAACTTCTATTCTAGGGAATAAGCAAATAGCCCTGAGCCAATTATGAGATATCTTGGAAAAAGGACTAATAATGGACAATAGAGCATCTGTTAAAATTCTTTTTCTATGTATGTGCTTTTAGAAGAACTCTGGTTAAATTTAGCCATTGACAATACCATTCTTAGAGCTCACTGTGCACATCCAATACATAAAGCAAAGACACAACTATTTTCTTTTAAATGATCTATATGTCCCTGCTTTTACACCTTTGTTTCAAGTATTCACTAAGTTAGAAATGCCATCCTCCCATCTTTGCCTACCCACAGGTCCTGAAATGCCTAGCTCAAATATCTTTTTTTCTTGGAAAATCCCGATATTTTCCACCTCCTTCTTCCAAAATCTTAGAATGCTGAACATAAACCTTCCTTATGTTTACTTCCTTCTTTTGATGATAAACATGACCCTCATGGGAAGAAGTAGATGGTTGTATTGGTATCCTAGGGCTGCCATAAGAAACTACCAAAAACAGGGTGGATTAAGACAACAGACATTCACCGTCACACAGGTCTTGAAGTTAGAAGTCTGAAATTAAGGTGTCAGTAGGGCTATGCTATCTCTGAAGGCACTAGGGGGGAAACTGCTCAGTGCTCCTCTCTGAGCTTCTGGTAGCCTCAGTCATTGCTTGATTTGTAGAGGCATCACTCCAATACTTGGTCTTCTCATGGCATTGTCCCCATATGTCTTCACATAGCCTTCCCTCTGAATGTCTTCCTGTGTCAAAATTTCCCCATTTTATAAAGACCATTCATACTGGATTAGGGCCCACTCTAACGATTTCATCTCAATCTCTCTAAAGACCCAGTTTCCAAATAAGGTCACATTCTTATGTGCTAGTGATTAGGACTTCAACATATCTTTCTGGAGAGTCCCAGTTCCTCCCATATCAGCACTCCAGAATGACTGGTCCTTGAGGATCCTGGGAGACTGACAGATGAGGTTGGAGAAATTAACTAGTAACATACCATGAAGGCACTTTCTACCAAGCTAGGAGTTTAGACTTGATCTACTTTGAAAGGACTGGAAGATATTTAGAAGAATGATATGAATATATTTAGGTTTTTAGAAATGTATTATCTTCATGTCTTTGTATTACTAGCTGGAGATTCAAAGTCCTAGAGGAGTAAAAGGTTTAGGTGCTGTCTCCTGGCTTCTTCTGGCAGGCAGAATAAAGACCTAGCCTTCTGGCATCTAGAGGCAACTACCTTTCACCAAGACTGCTCTTAATGGTGTATTCTAAAAAAGAAAGAATAGGCTCCATTTAGAAAGAGAGGCTAGATGCTAAACAAAAACAAAAATAATGACATTTCTTAACCCAACATGATTAAAATAGAATTTCATGTTAATCCATTAAGATTCAATCAACTTTATAAGATTACAAGTGACAATACAAGATAATGTGTGTTCCAGTTATTTACTGCTGCTAACACATTACCTGCAAACCTTAGCAGCTATGACATAATAAGAAATATACACATTTCTTCTCTGTCTTTAGCTCTTGACACAGACCTCCTAAAACCCTTGTGATTCCCTGAGTAATAGGAGCAATAGAAGTGGTCTTACACAGACTTCCTAAACCCCTTGGAATTTCCTGAGTGATGGGAGCATCTTTTGTTCTAAAGAGGCAACTCTTAGTAGGCTTCTGGGTGGGGGCTCATCCCCAGAAAGACCAAGCCGTGATTAGAAGCTTGGCACTTTCAGTCACATTCCAAGAAGGGGAGAGGGGCTGGAGACTGCGTTAGTAATGGATCATGCCTATGTGATGAAGCCTTCATAAAAATCCCTAATCTATGGTGTTTAGAGATATTCTGGGTTCCTTAACACATACCAACTCTATGCAGACAGAAGCTCCCTGTTCTCTGGACCCTTCCTGAACTCACCCTACATACCTCTTTATCTGCTATTCATGTGTATCCTTTTTTATAACACCCTTTACAATAAACCAGTAAACCTAAATATTTTCCTGAGTTCTGTGAGCCTTTATAGCAAATTATTGAGTCTGAGGAGGGAGTTGTGGGAACCCCAGTTTAAAGCTGCTGTGTCAGAAGTATAGGAGGACCAATACTTGTGATTGACATCTAAAGTGAGGTCTACATTAACTTGATAGCTAGTGTCAGAATTAAATTGAGTTGTAGGACACCCAGTTGATTTCTGGAGACTTGGAGAATTGGTTGGCATTGTTAAAAAAATGCACACACATACGGTGTGAGAAATGTGAGTAGAGAAACAGTTTTCCTTTGTGGCTTAAGATAACCATCTTCTTATTTTATCTCACAATTTTGGATCAGGAGTTTGGGCATGGCTCTGTGGGGTGATTCTTTTGCTCTTTGTACTATCAAGTAATGTTACTTGGTGGTATTCAGCTGGAAATTAGACTGGTCTGGCTTTGCCATATTCTGGCAACTTGAGGGGAATGATAAAAGGTTAGACTCAGCTGGGACTGAGTATGTACCAGTAATCTCTCGAGCATGGTGGTCTCACAGTAGCCAGATTTCTCACATGGTAACTCAGGGTTCCCAGAGAGAGAGTTTCAAGAAGACTGAAGAAGTTGCAAGACTTCTTGATATCTAGCCTCAAAGCTCAGGATGTAACATTCTATTGGTCAGGCAAGTTACTAAGGACATCCTGAATTCAAGGAGAAGAGAGTTAGACTCCATCTCTCAATGGGAGGTGTAGTAAAGAATGAACAGCCATATTTAGTTTACCACAGCAGAAGTTAACATTAGGACTAAAGTTCTGTAGATAGTTTTGGAGGTGCTGATAAAGTTTCTAACTGTTTTCCATTTGCCCAAGTAAGTGAACATTTAAAGGTTAAGTAAGTAGCTATATTATTATAGTATTGTTCATTGCTGATAGGTATAAATAAAGCTAGAACTCTGTATTGGAAAATTAAAGCTTCAGATTTTGGCAATTTTGAATTGAGAGTGCTGATTTAGTTAAGCTATGTTTAATGTTTCTAAAACATCTTATGTTATTGTATTTCCCAATATAATATGAACTACTGTAGTAGTACAATATGCCAAAAAAAAAATGCTAACCATTTTGACAAGTAATTAAAATGTTAGATGTCCATAGACAGATTTCAGTCAGTATTTCACTGTATAAAAAAACAAACAAACCTGGAGGTGTTGCCATAATGTGTTGGGAACAAAAATCAAGACCTTTGGGGATATTTAAAAACTCAACGCTTGGCTACTCTGCTATTTTCTTAGTTTTACACAGTTCCATAAAACACAAATAGCAGTTTTATTGTTGCTCTTCTGTTGTTTTACAAGCCTAATATTGGCAGCCAGGGTTATGATGCAGTCAGCATTTCCAGACCGGCACACACAAAAACATTAGATACGAGAAGAGAGACTCAGCTTCACTGATACCCTGTAGTAGTTTGTTTCGGGAAATGCCATGCTGGTGATTATAAGGGATGAAGTCATGTATTTCTACTAACCACATCCTACCACTATGGTAATTTTAATTGTAGTGAGCTGTGGAACCAATGGATGAGAAAAAAACTTTCTTCCAATAAAAAAAAAAACTTTAGATGTTTGGCCACCCTTTGTTTAATAACAATGTCTGGAAGAACAAAGGAATAGTAGAAATATGTTACTAGTAGAAATATATTGAGGCTCTCTCTGAATATATACAAAGCAATTATAAGCATTATTATCAGTATCGTGTTGTATGAAATTCTTGTCTCAAGGACTCACACTAGTTGGGGGTAAGCAACCTCGACAATTAGATAAGACAATGATTAGTCTGTGACAAATCATGCTGCCTTTCACTAATAACAGTACCATTAATTATTCTCTACCAACGTATCTTCTTCTGCTTTGAAAAGCCTATTATTTTCTGCTTTTCCTTCTTACCATAAAAGCCACAAAATTAGAAAGATAAAGTTGGGACCTCTCTGAGATTTTTTCCCAGTAGTGGAGACAATATTTGCAGAATGCTGAGTTCAATAAGAAGATAGATACTTGGCTTACCATTGTATGATTTTGCATATTGGTCCATTTCACAATATCAAGTTCATAAACAAAGAGAAGGGATGTTCATTTACTCAATACTTAGTTTGAATTATTATCCTGAACAAAAGGTTCATTTATTCAGTGCTTGTTTCTGGTTATTCACTGTAGTAAGACATTGAGTGGTGTAGGGTTTCAGAAGGGAGTGAAAAATATATGTGACACAAAAGGTTTACAGTAAAGTCAAAGAAGAATATATGTACACACAAATATTTTAAGTGGTGATTTTTATTTTATTCTTTTGAATTTTCTCAAGTGAGACTTTAAAAGATTTTTCTTCTTAAGTTTTAAGAATAATCATTTGACCTGTTCTTTCAAAGATTTACTGTCTTGTAGATAAAATTTATACTCTGGTTCATCATGTTAATATTATCATACATTCTCAGTTTCAGGTCACTGAATTTAGCCACAGACTCCAATAGAGTAGTATTCCTTTTTACCTTAAAATTACATTTTAATCTATCAAGGATAAAGGCACCTGTGATGCAAGTTAGAGTTCACCTGTAATAAGAGGGTATATTTTATCCAAATTGAATTTTGAGCCTTTTATTAGGCTGGGATTAAATACTTAAATGATTACAAATGAGAGGAACCTAGATGATAAGGGGCTTAAATGGTTAGATAGTAATATATCTGAAAACCCACAGTCCAGAGATCTTAGTGGTGTGTGAAGAAAGTTAGTACCACCCTGGGAGGAATCTATTCCCAGCTCTGACTCCTATGCACAAAAGAGAGCAAATGTATCCCCTTTGCTGCAGCCTGGGAAGGACCGCAGATGCTGGTAGAGATTATAGTCACGTAAAAGAGCTGGGATGCACAGACAGCCGGAAGGCAAAGAAAGCAGACAGAAACCTTGCCTTCATTAAGAAGCAAAACAGCTGCCAGCATTTTGTTCAACACATTGGAGAGAAGCAAAATCTTACAGAATCATTTACTGAAATGGAACATAAAGTGAATTTAGTGACGTTTTATTCAGAAAGACAGAATAATCACGTGGTCACAGAGATCCTAATGCAGGGATGCTGCAAGTTAAGAACAGATTCTCCTACAGTAGAACAGTTTGTGTCATAGGTTATTGAAAGCTCTGTGAAGAGAAGTGTAGCTCTTATTACAATTAGGAACCATGTCATTTGTATAGTCATTTTATTTCCACGATTACTTTAATGTGGAGAAAATAAAAGTTGCCCTCAGACCCTAGCATAAGTAACACACACACACTCGCACACTCAAACATATCAATAGAATTCAAGTGAAAATGGACCTCATTTCCCAGGGGACTTTCCTTTGGTTCCCAGGTCAAGTACGGGGAGGGCTTTGGTGAGGCAGTGGAGCATGACAATGGAGTCTTGAAAATGCTAGAAATATGGCATGTGATGTGATGTGATGTGATGTGATGTGACCCCTCTCCAGGGAACAACTCAATGTTTAGTAGAGTGAATTCACAAGATCCTTCTCTCCAACAGATGTATTTTATGGAAATCAGAATAGTGGAAATAAGGAAGATGTTACAGAAGCAGGAATGGAAAATTATAAAGGAGAAACACATAGGAATTTAGAGAAAGTATGCGGAAGGCTTTGAGTTTAAGGATAGGAGACCCAGCCAAACATGCAGAGATGTCTTATTCCAGAGTTCTCATCATTCTCAATAAATCCCTGTATGTCTGCATAATAACTGAAAGAACCTACCAAACTAGGTAGTCAGCCAATTGGAATAAAGAGTTTAAGTGCCCAGAATAAGTTAACAAGCAAAGGAATAACCTTTCCAGTTTCTTTTTAAAAAATCTCACCCTGCTGCATTTTACATTATCATTTTAATTTGCAGGACACCTACATGCATGCAATACACTAGCAAAACCTTAATTATGTAGAGACAACATTTATTCAAAACCTAGGAGTATTTTATCTTGCAGTATTTTGGTTGTTTTGTCATGCAGAACTGAACTCTACTTTTGCAGCCTTTTCTCTTCATTTTTGTACCTAACGCATCCTATGGGATGTTTCCAGCGGCCTTCTTTTATTTGCCTGTCTAGGGGATCACAGCAAAAGTAGCAAACCAGCATATGGGTAAATTAGAGAATTCAGGAAACGTGCTTCATAGTCTGGTAGTGTCCGACCCTAAGGTACTCAAAAACCAGGATACTTTTTAGGGCACCAGGGATGCCCTAAACAACACTCAGCTTCAACTGCTTTGAGTCTGCAAGAGCTCATCCTGCCTATAATGCAAAGAAGACAGTACGTGTGCAGACACTAATTTGTCTTGTATTAAATGGGACACTCCCTAATTATTTTCTATACAGATGATTCACAAGGGGTTTGAATAAGTGTGATTTAACATAAAGATAAACATGTAAGACTTTCGCATCAATTATTCTGGACTAAAAGAGCACAGTTCCTTTCCTCCTGTAAGAGCCCACGTTCCTTCCCTTAAGGCAAACAAGATGAGCATTAAGGACTTGGCTTTGCAAGTTCCTGCATCTCTGAGCATAAGAAATGGTCTTAAAAAGTAGAAAATATGGGAGATTTTTTTTCCCCATTCACTAAAACCAGTGTGGTTTGTAGAAAGTATATGTTATGTATAAGCATTTCCAGTTGTATTTTTTTTTGTAAGAAATTCTGTTTAGGGAGTATTTCACAACTAAGAACTATTAAATCAGGCAGTATCAGATATTAACGTCAAAGAAGCAAAACTATGGTGTTCTATGAAAAATTCAATAACTTGTGAATTTACCTCACTCTGAACCGCTTAAAAGTGCCTCCATGAGTGACAAATGGAAGATAAGCACATTGAAGCAGACATGGCTGAGCCTCTGATCATATGATCTTCATAGCCCTTAGGATATGGTGACGAAATGAGGCAGTAGTTTGTAGTGTATTATAAACAACAAAACGTGGATTACCTGTGGTTAGTAACTAATAATAAACTAATTAGGTTCTGTCCATACAGAGATGTTTTTGAGTGGAAGAGAACCTAGTTATGAAAGAAAATTGAAACTAGGTTATGTTAAAGATAAAAGTGAGATATTTTGGAAGAATGTAACTGCCTTACAATTTTTACCTACCTTCAGAGAAACTTCTATATGCCCTGAATTTTGTCTCAGAAAAATTGGTTGGAAATTGAGCCTGTACACTGAGTGCTGCAGAGGATGCCACCCACATGGTGTCCAATGTATTCTAGAATAGATAGAACACCACTGGTGTTCCATAGCTGGGCAACACGCTGGCCTGGTGTGGAAGGCTCATGCCAAGGCCTTGCCAGTGGCTAACACAGCATGTTAGGTGCTGTAATACCACTGTGCTTTGTGCCTGCTTTCTGTGAAAGCTGACGGTATGGAATAGACGGGAACTGTCCAATACAGTAGCCACTAGCCCCATGTGCCTATCGAGCACTTGAAATATACCTAATCCAAATTGAGATATACTATAACTGTAAAATACATACTAGATTTGGAAGATTTACTATGAAACAAAAAATATAAAATATCTCATTAATTTTTATTACATGGTGAAATTATAATATTTTGATTATATTGAGTTAAAGTATACAAGTAAGATAGTATTCTTTATCAATTTCATCTGTTTCTTTCTACTTTTAGAAAAGCTAAAATTGTGTATGTGGTTCACATTTGTGGCTCACATATTTATATCACACAAAACTGCTATTGACAGATGGTTGTGGTAGAATAATGAGAAGCAAAAGAGATGCAAGAATAGCATTAATAATTTCCTTTGTCAGGTTTTACATTTTTAAGGGTTAAGGATTTTGAAGGCATTGGAAAGTACAGCTATGAGAAAAGTAAACTATTTGAAAGAATGCCAGGAGAGACTAAATTCTACAATATTGATTTATTACATATGGCTGAAAGAGTGCTACACTATATTTTTGTTAGATCAGGGGAAAATAGAAGTTTTTAGTAAGGATAAGTTAGAAACTAAACTGAGGAAAATAAAAAGCACATAATTAGGTATACAGTCAACTGATGTGATGCAGGAAGTCAAGGTTTGGAGACATTTCAACCTTGAAAAATATTCAATCATAAAAAAAATAATACAATATAAATTATTAATTCACATATACTTCTGATGTCATATTTCAGATAAGCTGTCTTCTCTCTGTCAAAAGCCAAATTCTGCACACCAAGTAAAACAAAACAGAAAGATGAGTTTATTGCAAAGGTTTTTGACCTGCAAGCCAGGAAACTCAAAGCTATGGGAGCAGTGAGTTTAGAGCTTCTCATAGACCAAGGAGTTCGTTTGCATAAGTTATTGGGCTTTTTCAGCTGATTGATTGCCTAGTGATCTTCCTTGTTTGGATCAGGGTAGCTGAGCCAGGGGAACAAGAAAGTCCAAAGACAGTGTAACACACTTGGCATTTGGGGATTGGCTGGCATCCCCTGCTGATTTCTGAGAAGGGCTGTAAATGCCTGCAGCTTATGGTGGGTAAGGTTAAGTTCCATTTCCTTTAAAGAGCCTGCATTGGCCAACTACATTTTATCTTTGACATAAGTCCTTTTTAGTTTGGTTCTACATTTCTGAAATGACTTTTATAATTTAAAGCTACCTAGTACATGTGATAGAAAGAATATACCCTCCCCCACCAAAGAGGTTCATGTACAAATCCTCAGAATCTATCAATATTTGACCTTAAATAACAAAGGAAACTTTACAGATGTAGCTAAATTAAAGATCTTGAGTTGGCAAGATTATCCTGGTTTATCCAGGTGGGCCCAGTGTATTCTTGTAAGAGGAAAGCAAGAGGGTCAAGGTCAGAGTGATAAGATGTGACAATTGATGCAAAAATTGATGCAAAAGGTCATGCACTTGAACAATGGAGGAAGGGACCACAGGTCACGGAATGCGGGTGACATCTAAAAGCTGGGAAATGCAACGAAATGGATTATTTTCTAGAGTCTTTATCTACCAAGGATGCAGTTCTACTAATACCTTGATTTTGCCTAGTAAGACCCATTTGGATTTCTGATTCCTGGAACTAAGAAAACAGATTTGCGTTGTTTTAAGGCCCCAAGTTTATGCTAATTCATTACAGCAGTAACAGGGAGATAATACAGTAAATGACTGTTGCTACCTGTTTGAAAATTCTAATTTTGGACATAGTTTGTATGTTTTCCTCAAATTGGAGATAAGATATGCCCTATTTCACAAGGCTGATGTGATTATCTCATGAGATAAGACACATAAAAATGTCTTAAAAAATATAACCACTACACAAATGCATATTATTGTTTTAAACACAGCATTGATTTATCACTAAATATGAGTACACTCATATTTTCATTGTTGGAGTTGGTTAGATCTTCTTCTACTGAATAAAGAATACATGAACACATGTCTTGGTTTGGGTTCCCTGAGACAAGGATTTGAGTGCAAGTAGTTTATCCAAAAGGTGATGCCAGGAAATGTGCAAGGTAGGAAGTGAGACAGACAAGAAAAGGCAGCCAACAAAAGGTCTGGTTTGTTATCTACCAACTTACTACTTTAAGTAACTGACACTCAATCCCTCTGTAAATCTGAGAGCCAGCGTAGAGCACAGTTCCCCAGGTGATGGCTCCTGTGGGAGTTCAGAGCTGTTGCTGGTGACCATTCATTCTCTGGCCTGCTCCTGGCTGAGGTGACAAGAACTCTCTGTTTGACCACACATTAATCAGGCTCCTCTGAGTCCTCTTCTCAACTAGAACTTGTTCTTGGTCTGCTGAGTCCAGTTTTAGCAAGGATTCTAAGCCAGTTTAGTGAGATTCCTCCCACACTTGATATCTAATCAAGTGCCTCTTCTCCCATCCTTGACACCTAAATTTGTCTTACAAGTTTTCCATCCATCCTTTACTATGCTCATGGGCTATAAATCTCCAGCTGTCATTATTGTTTTTGGAATTGAGCTCACTCTCTCTCCCCTATTGCAACAGTCTTGACTCCTATTGCTATAGACTTGAATAAAGTCTTGTCTATTTAACTCCATCTGGTGAACTTTTTCTTCAATGCAGGACAACAATCTCAGGCTACCAGGAAAAGCCCTCAGGCAAGGAATACAGTTGTTACCAATTGGAAGTTGGGTCACTCTGCATTGACTTGGTAAGGGAAAGATAATGTGGGCAGAGAACTGACACACAGTCCTTCTCAGAGACTTAATAGTTTTAAAGATAACAATTATTCTCCTAATGTTACCATGTCTCCAAATTTCAGTTTTATCTTCTGTAAACTGAGGATAATAATGTCTACCTTGTAAGACTGTTGAGGTAATTTAACTAGACAATGCCTATGAATTCCAAACATCTGAAAGTATTCTGCAATGTTTTCTGGTCTTTAACAGATATAGTTGAACTTTGATTTCAATTTAGTTCGATCAATCTTAGCTAAAACAGAAGACTGGAGAGTCAAGTCAAGCTCATATAGTCAGAGATCTTACCAGTATTATGTTTTACTAATCATTTCAAGGAAACATGTAATTGTCAGATATAGGAGAAGTGGGGAAAGTCTGGAACACCTGTGTCACTACTCAGGTCCTCTATGTTGCATCAGACACATGGTCTTTGGCCCAGAATAATGTATAAGGTGTCTAAGTAATACATGGGTTACTCATTTATTAGGTAGCCTATAGATTACATGACTTTCTTTGAGGAGCAATACTTCACACCATAAGCAATGCTAAATGAGGGACATGATGTTGTTAAAAGCACTCCAAATGCAAGGATATTTCTCCTAGCAGGTACCATCAGTATGTTTGCCCAGAGGTCCAGTTACTGTGTTTTCAAGGAGATGCTACTGGGTCACCTGTCTTCTTTCCTACTTCAGTAATAGCACTCTGGTAGAGAGGAGAGGAATAGGTCACAAGACAGCTGCTTTAACTGCTTCCTCCCAATTTAAAGTGAGAAAACTCTTCCATGTTTTATCTTTGGATTTTTCATTTATAGGTATGGTTATCTGTGATTATAATTGACAGTGTGTATCAATATGCTGGGCACTTTCTAAACCTTTACCTATTTTCTTAGCTTAGCCTGCTGCTCTAAAATATCTTTGATAGGGTGGCTTCAACAACTGAAATGTATTTCTCATAGTTGTGGAGCTGTGAAGTCCAAGAAGCTAAGATTGGGATTCCAGACAAGTAGAGATGCAAAAAACCTGGAGTGTTCCAAGAAGGTAGTGTGAATCCTCAGGACTGGGTTGGACATTTCTGGGAACAGAAAGAAGGCTGAACAGGCTTGATTATTGGAGGCAGAGAAGAGACAGGTAGAGATGAGCTCAGAGAGGCAGCAGATGGCAGTTCACCTGGCTTTATAAGTCTAGGAGAATTTGGATTTCTTTTCCAGTATGATGGGGAGCCACTCTGTAGAAGGGGAATAATATGATCTGATGTAAGTTTTAAAAGATCAGTCAGGCTGCTATATAGAGAATGGATTAGTGAGGGTGTCAGCTGAGAACTGGGC
The DNA here is from genome assembly GCA_032199065.1 of Smutsia gigantea. Classification (NCBI taxonomy): domain Eukaryota; kingdom Metazoa; phylum Chordata; class Mammalia; order Pholidota; family Manidae; genus Smutsia; species Smutsia gigantea. Next base: position 56,424 of record JAVSCE010000959.1, read on the forward strand.
TGCATGTAAAAGAAAGCAAAATAACAGTAGCTTAAATAAAAGAGATGTTTTCTTTTTCTCACATAACACAACACATCTAGACATAAACAATCTCAGCGATCTTTCTCTTCATGGTCAATATTAGCCCCAAATATCAGGCCTTTGTTCAATTAAGCAGAAAGAACAAAGCCCAAAGGACAGAAAGGGCTTCTGCCAGCTGAATCATGCCCTATTTAACCAGCTTTTTCAGAAATATCACCTAAAATCTTACAACTCATTAGCCAATACTGTGTATGTAGCCAACACTACTTGTAAGGAAGACTATTTTTGAGTTTTAAGTTAAATACACTGCTGCCTCCACTGAAATTGTAATTACTTATTCCTCAAAGTTTTTGTTTTTTTGCTGTAAAATAATAATAATAATAGCAATAGTGATGAATAGTCACTTCATTATGGGGAGCTTAAAAGTTTGAATGAGATGATGCAAGTAGAACCTTCTGTACAATGCAGAGAACACAGTAAATTCAATAAATGCTATTTATTAGAATGTTAAGTCACATGAAGGTAGGAATCAAGTGTGTCTCATGCAAGTGTTCAATAAATATTTGTTGAATGTTCACTAAGTAAATGAGGGAAGTAAATTCTCATGGAGTTTAGAGGGTATGACTGTGGTTGCACCAGTCAGTAGAGTGTATATATTTGTGTTAAAAATAAATACATGGGGAAAAAAATACCAACAGAGTGCTTTACAAACATATAATTAACTGAGCCCAGATTAGGCTCTCATTGCATTCTCTGGATTTTTGGAAGAAAATTCATTGCTGGTAATGTCCCTGGAGTATTGCCAAGATTCAAAAATATCAATTTGCTTCGAATGATATTCTGTGAAGACAGCGTAATGAAAAAGAAAAAAATTCAACTGTTAAAATTTAAGAGCTCTTAGTTAAAAAAAATATGTACAATTTTAGATTTTTTTTCGCTTTAGTGGAATAATTTATAATCATCTGAGGAAAACAACAAAAAACCTGACCAGTCATTGTCCTTTTTAACCTGCATTACATCCCAAAGAGGTAGCTTTTTTTCCTTAAGAAATGCATCAATAGCTCTTTAATTATCAAAACATTCTTATGAAGTCTTGTTTTTGTTTCTATTTTCTGTTTTGAATGGCTACGTGGGAAGGGCTGCGACCATTGGCTAGCTTTTCTTTGTGTAAATCTAAATTATAAGCCGTATTTTTTTCTGGTCTCCCTTTTCTTTTTTAAGTTTCACAATATTACACATTCATCTTACAGAAACATAAATGATAGTTGCTGAACAATTTTGAAACAATTCACTTTCTCAAGCCCAACTGATACATGCAGGCTTCTGAAGCAGAGGAGCCAAGGTATAACCATTTCCACTTAGTGGCAGAAGCCATGAAAGTACGTCAAGGAATGCATGAAGGAGCTCTTGAAGGTCATTCACATGAAGTTAGATATTATTTGTTGACCATGGGGAGCTTTTGAAGGATTTTGAGAGGAAATATATGTTCAAGTTTTTAGGTTAGAAATAACAATTCTGCCTGCAGTATCTGGGATACAGATTGAGCAAGTCATGTGATAACAGAGGCAGAGGTAACAAAGGAGGATATTGAATGGGTTAAGAATGGCACAGTTCTGACTGTGGGCACCATCAGTGTAGATGCTTCTGAATGAATCAGTTTAAATTAAATTTTGATGATACAGTCAAACCACATTGAACAAAAATTGAATATGTAGGAGTAAAAAACAAGGGAACAAGAATTTTTAGGAAACGAGTTCTAGAATTCTGCGGAGGACAGTTAGATGGTGTCATTAACACAAATCATAAAGACAGGAGTAAGTTTGAGGGGAAAATGAGTAGGTTTTAGACATATGCATCCACTGATATTCAATAAGAAGTTAAAGAACAAGTTTTAAAATTTAGAGGGGAGGTTTGAATGTGGAGTAAACTAAAAAGAGTGCAGAAGAATCAACTTTGTGGAACAGCAGAGCATGAGTAAGAGTTTCCATCTTACAGAGGAAAGGGACGCCTTGCAGAAGAAACTGCCTGTGCAAATATGTTGGCGCATACAGCAAAATGCATGTGTGAACTAGAAGCAGTTTCATACCAAAGTGTCGTGTGTGAAAGTACAGAGGCAGGCTGTGTCCAGATTTTAAAAAGGGAAATCTGGTATGCCAGCTATCCAAAAGAGCTTGGGCTTTATCTTGCAATTAATGGGAAACCACTGAAAGGTTTTTAATGGGGAGTGATAGCATACCATCATGCTGGTGGCAGTTAGGAAGGATGGAATGTGCGGAGTCTGACTGGAAAGAGGGGGACTAATTAGGAAGCTCTTCTAATCACTTACTGAGATAATGAGAGTGTTTACTAAGATAGCAACAGTGGAAAAGGATGTGAGGACAAAGAGTGGGTATATATTTAGAATTAGTTGAATATGAGGGCAGAAGTAAAGTGACAGGTCAAGGATGAAGCCCAGTTACTTGGATTATTGCATGAATAAACGGAAACATTAACTGTGAAAGATAATAGAGGAAGAAAGAGAAAAAGAGACCGGGCTGATATGGCCAAATAATTAGAAAGGTCTTTGGAAGGAAAGTACTGCGGGGGGCATCAAGGCTGTGAAGCGTCTCAAGAAGTCGTCAGTAGCGCTAAGTGCTTTTAGTGGTCAAGTAAATTAAGAACTTAAAATTTTCCCTCTGATTTAACGACCAGAAGAACAGTTTCTGGGTGAAAGCGGTTTCAGTGGGGTGGTACGGACAGAAACCAGACTGCCGTGGGAGGACGACAAAGGGAGGAAGTGGTAATAGTCTAGTAGTCTAGACACCTTCAACTAGTTTAGAAAATAATAAAAAAAGAGAGAAAGAGACAGAGAAGAAAATGAGACCACAGAATAAATCCAGTTTTTAAATTTTCTTGACTGGTCGATAGTTTATACATATATGTATGCAAATCTCTGTTTTTCTATAGATTAACTTAAATCATTTAATATAAAATGAGAACAGTTTTATATAATAAAATTGTGAGAAAATATTAAACACTATACTGTACAGTGAATTTTTAAATAATAAAAAGTGGATCATGAAAACAATAATATTAAATACCAAAAATAATTAAATTATTGTTTTACTATTTAGAATATTTCAGTCAAATATTATTTTGTCAAAAAATTTTTTCAAGAATAAAAATCCTGTGTAAGAAGAGGAAGTTGTCCCCCACTGCTTATATTTTCCATATGTTATTTATTTTTTAGCAATAGGATAATTATTTCCAGACTCCTATTTAACCTCTGAAGGCCTCTGGAATGTTTACTTTACTTGAGCTTTTGTTTTATTGTTGTGGTGCTAAGTATTTCTTTAGAGTGGGATTTTTGGATACTGAAGATTAACATTCATAAAACAGCAAAGTCCTCTCACCAAGCAAACCAAATCCCTAACAACCTCATGGCTTAGTAAAACAACAAAAAAAAGTTTTTTTCACCTAGTTAAAAAAAAAACCCAATACCAGCTATGCTAGAATGATGTTCTTCACATTTATATTCTTACCATCCTCAGACATTTTGCTTATTCACTAATTCATTCATTACCCAATTTACATCTGTGTGTACTATGTCTTCAGATGCTCCGGGTGCATCAAAACAACATATTTTAAAAATCCCTTACTTTTGCAGCTTCCAGAATTTCACCCTGCTTGGATGCCCTGCACCACGCTGCCCCTTCCCTGTGGACATCCTCTCACATCCCACACTGGATCATGACTCCCTTTTCATATAGCCACCGTCAAGGAGAAATATAGTTTATGTGACTCAAATAGAAGCGAAAGACTTGATTCACCTGGTGCACATCCAGGAGCACCTGAGGAGCATCAAGGTGATACCCCTCACTGAAGCAGGGTGGGAGCTTTGTAGGGTGAAGAGAGGAGAGGCGTATGTGGACTTGTGGTCTGGCCCACACTGAAGTTTTTTTCTCTCTAACTGATGCAAAAATTTCAGTGGAAAGATTGGAGACTGTTCTGATTTTCATGTCTCTTGGTTCAATTCCCTCCTGGCAACTGTCAGAACAGAACTTTCAAAAGATTTATTTTGCAATTTCTTCAGTGTTTCAAGGTTTAGAAGAGGGGAAGTAGAAAAAAAAAAGAGTGGAAGAGGGATGGAGAAAGAAGAAAGACAGCAAATGAGGCAAGAGTTAAAACAAGAAAACAGGTCTGTTTTAATCCAAGAGGGTCACCTTAGTCAGCTCTGGGTCCTCATGAAGGGCAGCTTCTGTGTGGAACTTCCCTTCCTTTTGATTGATTCCAATAACCCAGCCCTGAGCCAGCTCCCTTCACCCCCAAAGCCACAGAGGCCTAACTTGAAATTGTTATGAAAGAGAAGAGAGGGAAGGGAGGAGGTAAGAAAGGAAAGGAAGAAAAACAAGGGAAGGAGAGGAAAAGGAAGCTCAACTACTTTTAAGTATCCCTGAAATGTTATTTTCCATTATAGAACTCCCCTGGTGCCCTTGACCTTTCACAGTACCGTTGTTTGTTAAGAACAGAAACTATGCAGTCAGAAAGATTCAAATTCTGGTTTACTCTTTGCTGTTTACTACATTCATGCTCTCAAGGAAAATACTTTATCTTTCCAACCTCATTATCAGTTAAATATATGTAATTGTTATAGTAAAATATTTTAGGTGAAATTGGGGATGAATGCAGATTTTGGCCTACCTTTGGCCACCTATCCATTCTCACGTCAGTCACTGGCCAAGAGTATGGACCATTATGTGTAGACTCTCTACCTACCCTTGTCACCAGAGTGAGACTGTCAGTTATAGAGATTTGCTAGGCAAGGCGTGACACGGGTAACTCCATATCTCGTGTAGTTTCTGTAAGGATTAAATGTGGTTATAAAATCACAGTATATTTTAGCATATACAGTTTAGTGTATACAGCAGCCAGTATATTTTTTAAAATGGGTGTCAGAAGAGAGCAATCACGAAGCAATCCTATTCCTTTCCCATTGCCCTTAAGAGTCCTCTTAGTCCAGTTTTTCTGTTTCTCTCTACTTGTATTTAAATGTAGGTAGGTTGGATAATTTTTCTGATTTATTTCAATGATAATAAAAATCTCATTTTAGTAATTAAAATTCACATTCTAGTGTCCCGTAGTACGTAACTCTAAAGTTAATGCAAACCTAAAAGATTCTATTTGCCAATCCCCCAAGATATGTGGATGGTTTGTTTTTTCTTTCTCAGATTTCTTCTTCTCATTCACTCACTATCTTATCCCATTCAGGCATTATAAAAAGAATACCATGGGCTGGGTGGCTTAAACTATACACATTTATTTCTCCCAGTTCTAGGGGCTGGGAAGCCCAAGATCAAGGCACTGGCAGATTCGGTGTCTGAATGGAGCTGGCTTCATAGATGCTGTCTTCCCGCTGTGTCCTCATGTGGCAGAAGGGGAAGGTTGCTCTCTGGAGTCTCTTTTATAAAGGCACTAGTCCTATTCTTGGGGGTGGGGGAAGACCAATCCTCATGACCTAGTTTGTGTTTGGGGGTAGGGTGTGGGGAGGGGCACAAACATTCAGGGCCCATGGTTTCTAATCTCTGAATTTTAGCTAAGGGGAAAGAAGATCAAGGTAAACACACAGAGTGGCTGGCTCTGTTGTAATATGGTCATATCATTGAGCAATGTTCAGTAAAATCTTATAGGCCAGAAAGATGTCAAAACTGACTTCTAAGATTTTTTTGCACATTCCTCACACATTCTCATCAAGAAACTTCTGATTGCAACGCTGTTGATTCAAAGAATGCCTTCTCTAGCTAGTCATTTTCAAGTTCTGCCCCATTCTTGAGGCTTTACTAGTCACCCTCTTGATGAATCACTCAACACCTCCCAATGAGTTTCTTGAAGGAGATCTTTTCAAGATGGTCCAGGTTGCCCCATCCTCATTTGGCCTCAATTTTGTCCACAGAAAGAGCAAACTATAGAAATACAACTTTAAGAACATTATAAGCATGACTTTTATACAAATATAAAGTGAACATATGTGAAAGATGTATTTAACTCATTAATAGGGAACCTGCAGAATGGTAAAGCCAGTTCAGACAATTGGAGAAACTGAGTACTTACAGATACTGAAGAAAATGTTAGAAACTATTTGCTAGGTTAAATACAAAACAAGTTAATGAAAGAAAAAAAAAGAGGGTATAGATGAAAGAAAAAAGAGGGGATGTGAATTCAACAGTCCAAGCAGGTTTATTGCTGAACCTGAGAGGGACACCTTGTTCTGGCCAGCAGAACAAAGGAAAGGGGCCTCTAACAGGTCAAGAGGCTTTTTATGGCCAGAGTTTTCAGCGGACTTTTTGAGAGGAGGGTCAGGGGAAAGGTGGGCTTGTGGCTTGCTGACGTGTCCTCTGGAGAATGCTTGTAGCCTAGGTAAGATGACACCTAGGTCTCTCTGAGATGGCGGGTGGGTTTATTCAAAAGGCTGTATGCAGGACCGGATTCTATCAGTTAATGTCCTAGATGTCAATAAAACTGTATAACCTTTGAGGTTGTCTTTCATCATAGACAGAAATGATACAGATCTCTACTGGGAAAAAATCTGCGGATGAATATGTAATTTCATAGACTGTGGACCCTAATGACCAAGGAATACATTCTCAAAATAATTAAATAATCTTTAGGTGAGCCATTGTACAGTGCTCCATTATAACACTGAAAGGAAAATTTTACGTAATTTTTCTGAAATCTGTGTTTATCTTGCTGTCATTGTGGAAGTGCAGTTTCCCTCATTGCAGCCCTCTGTTTCTCTTGCCTCAGGAAATCCAGCCAATCTCTATACCTAAACCTCTAGGAGCACATATGCTAAATGATATTTTAGGCACTAAGATGGAAAAAAACATCCCTTTCCAAAGGAGGATGGAGTGAGTACCTGAGAAGACCCTTGGAATAGCCTGTGGGGAAGTAATTATGACTGTGAGCAGGACAGCTTTCATCCTCTCTTATTGTGCCATGAAAATATCTTGCTCTAGGGTGTGGGAATACTTGCTGTCTATTGTATTGTTCTCATCCTTCAGTGCTTCTAGCTAAACTTCTAGACAGTAAGAGACAGTAAGTCCTTCTGTATTTACATACAACCTTCTGTGTGGAAAGTGCTCTGTACAAGGACCAGCTGACTCTCAGGGGTGAGTGCCTCCTTAAATTCTGAGCCCTCACAGCCTCCAGTCTTACCCTAGTCCCACTCCTTCTCAATAAAGTAGCTGGTATTTAGTAAATGCTACATAAATAATCATAATCTGAATTTTATTACTGTTATCATGGTTACTGCCCAGAGAATAAAGAGTTTACATGTTTTTACTTGGCACACATGACCATTTACAATACTTTCTGAGATTTCCTTTTCAGCCTCACATTCGGTCATTTCTTTTTTCTACCAGTCCTGTACACCATTGCACCAGATTAGGTATTAACATAGGCATAATGGTTAACAACATGCAGTTTGCGATCAGACAGAATTGAATCTGAGTCCAACTATACAGATTATCACTTGGGACCTTGGACAAATTACTCAACCCCTGGAAATTTCAGTTTTCTTATGTCTAAAATGAGGATAGAAAACTCTCTCATAGTTCAAGGAGATAATGCACATGAAATGCTTTGCGTAGAGTACATGCTTCTTAAGTGATGGCTGAACTTTTTAATGACTGCATTCTTAGGTTCTTTTGTGCTTTCCTGCCTTTGTGTATGCTGTTACTTCTTAGTCAGATGATTTACTCATCTTCTCCATTCATGAGAATTTTGCTTGTTTTATAAATACACCTCAGACATGGTCTCATTTGCCTTTTCTCTGCTCCAGTAGAACTTTTTACATACCTCTGTTATGGCAGTTGTTTCCTATATCTTAAGTTATTCTTAAATTGGGAGCTTTTTAAAGAGGAGAATTGATTTCCTTATTTTTTGTATTGTCAAATGATAATATATGGGCATTAGATAAAGTTCATAGAAGAAAGAAAGACAAAGATACATGAAATATAAATATATAAAAACTATGTATTTCTAAATCTCTAAATTTTAAATTATGTCTTATATACATAGTGATGAAATGCTTTCCCTTCCCACTGCTGCTCACTTTTAACTCTCATATCTTGTTTTTATGTGTTTTCTGGAACTCTTAGTCTATCTTTTGTTAATAAATTTCCAAATACTTATCTGCCTTTAAATCATTATACTGTTTTTTGAGGATAGCCTCTATGTTTTACTCATACTTGTTTGTTTTTAATGGACCATAGTATGTACTTCATAAATATTTTTTAATATAGATGTATGTAAAACTCAAGATTTGGACACTGTTGCCAAATCTTTTATGAATTAGTAATGATTAATAATAGTTATCTGGCAAGTAATTGTTTCCTTATGATACTTGAAATAGCCATCAGTTTATACCTTCATTTTGCAAGAGCAAATATGTTACATACAGAAAAGTACTTATACACTATTCTCATTTTGCAAATGTGGACAATAAGGAATGGAAAGGTTAATTTAGTTGCTCAGAATAAATTAGTCACGTCATCAGTACATACCAAGGAGCCCAACTGACTAATTTTTTTCTCTCAATTAATAAATAATGCTGGTATTAATTATAAGGATGAGATTTAAGATCCCTATAAATAGGGCACTTACATTCTTTGTTATGATTTACACAGCTTACCTCTTTCATCGTTTTTATTTCTTTTTTCATTTTCATTTATCAGTTGTAGCTTGTTTTAATGACACAATTATTTAGTAATTAAGATTCAATTTCTGATCCCTGTTCTGGTTGTACGATTTGGGGCAAGTTCCTGTCTGTTTCTCAATTTCTCATCTGTACAAATGAGAGAACTCTAGTGAGTTAACCCAGTGCTACCCAGACTTATTTGACCATGTTACCTGTTGTCTACAAAACACACACATACTAACAGTCTATAGAACTAGCTTCTAGAGAATACACTTTGCCACAGTGTTCCTAAACATCACACCAATGAATTAAGTCACATGAACCAAAAGTAAGAAGTAAAACTATTGGGAATGACTCACAAAGTGGCCATTGTTTCAGGACAATCTGTACCCCTAAATTATCCAGAGGACCAATTGAAAGACTTATTAGAATTAAATAAAGTTGCTACCTAGAAGGAAAATATATAAAATTCAATAATTTAACTTTTCCTTTTAGCTATTTAGAAAATGTGATAGAAATATGCCACTTACAATAGCACTAAATATATAAGTATTTGAAAATAACCATAAGAAAAAAATGTGTGTGGGGAGGTCAAAGTGAAGTGATTGTGCTGAGAGGCACTGTAGAGGAAATGATTAAAGAAAAAATGGATCCTGATGGAAGATAGATATTATAAATATATCAAGAAATTGCAAAATTATGGATTTAATGTCATTTCAATTAGGTTTCAAGTGGCTCTCTTAGAGGAAACTAGTGAAAAGTAATTATTAACATCTAGGAAATCATTTCTATGTGCCAGGTGCCTAAATTTAAGCATTTAATATATATTAGCACACTTAACCCTAGTGATAACACCTTGAGATAATACTATTATTATGTCCACTGAGGTATAGATATTATGCAATTTGTTCTAGATAACAAAATTTGTAAGTGGGGCTACCAACATTCAAACCCAAGCAGGCTGATCTTACTTAGAATGAACTTCACTTCACCTTCAATGACAGACTGGAAACATGAGAATAAATAATTTTAGTCATCTGGATTTACAGGGTAAAACAAAAGAAAAGGCATCAATCTCTTTATAAAATATTTTAATATAGAACTGTATAGAGGATATACGTTCTCTTTGAGAGCTCTGAGAGACTTTGATTTCTCATAATTTAAATCATTAGCATTCACTTGACAATTTGGAATTAGGATAAATCTATAAAATAATCTCAAATATAAGGAAAAACATGAATGTGGATTGTTCTTTATAATGTTTCTCATAACTGAGTTTCCTTATCTATTTAAGCTGCCACAGTAGTCCAGACTCATATCACTTGACACTCAGATTATCATAAAACCTTAAGTACTTTTTCTCCTTTCAGTCTACCTTCCACAATGCCATCAGATTAATTTTGCTGAAACACATCACTTTTATTATGTTGCTCTTCTTGCTCAAATGCCATAATCTGCAAGATAAAATTCAGATTGTTTTCAAAGACATTCATAATTTCCTCCTTTCCCACCTCAATCTAACTTCCTAACTTGTCTCCTCTCTTCATCAGCATAAATCTCCAACCTATATGCTTATCTCATGTTCCACATGAATTCTGGTTCTGTGCCTTTAGTATAGTTCCAGTTTTTATGGTGTGTTATTTCCTAATGCTGCTGTGGCACAATTGCCCATAATTAATGGTTTAACACAACGCAGATTTATTATGTTACCATTCTGGAATCAGAAGTTGACATGGGTCTCACTGGGCTAAAGTCAAGGTGTTGGCAGGACTGCTTTCATTCTAGGTGCTAGTAATTCTGCTATATTTCTCTCCACCCTATCTGAATCTCTCAATATCTTTCTCTTCTCTTTTCTCCCTTTCTCTCTGTCAACTAGAGATGTTTAAACATTCCCATCTCCCTCATACCTCCAGCACCTCTTTGTTATGCTCTTTCTCAGTTGCTGACCCTACTCCCACTGAAAACCCCCACCACTACCTCTACTACCCACCTATGTCAGTACCCATATACTCTGCCTTCCTCCCTAGTGCTATGGACAAACTGGTCATGTTTTGATATAAGGTTGAACCTTCCACTTGGGCAGAAGATTTGAGCCCTTCCCCCTTGTTGCTCAAGCATACCTCTCCAGGATTCCTCACTATTTCCTTGCATCATCAATTTTTTTACCTCTATTGGATCATCACCATTAGCTAACAGATTTTCCATACTTTCTCCCATCTTAGGAAAGCACAAACCTTCTGCCCAATCTAACAGCTGTGCCAGTTACCACCCATGTCTCTCCTTTCCCTCATGGTAAAACTCCTTAAATAAGGTGCCCGTGCTTGCTCTCTTCTAACTGCTGTCTTTCCATCATGCCGTGAAAGCACTCCAGTCAAACTTTCAGCCTTCACTACTCCACTGAAACAGCTCCTGTCAACACCACTGTTGAACTTCGTGTTGCTTCTGTGGAGAGTTAATTAACATCTTTCATCTCACTTGACCGACTAGTAGCTGGTGAGCAACTTCCTGGTGATTCAGTTTCTACACTTGGTGTCCAGAATGCCCATCTCTGCTGGTTTTATACTACTTCACGGCTGTTTCTTCTCAGCCTTGTTTCTGTCCTCTATTTTATCTCTTCAGTCAAATCTTGGCTTCTGAGTACAGCGTCCCTGTTCACGCTCTTCATCTTACTCCCCGCACCACTTCATCATATGCACCTTTTGCCATTTTGCTTTTCTGCACAGAAATTACTATCTAAGTCATATATTTTAATTATGCATTCATCGTGTCTCCCTCGACTAGAACATAAGGTCCATGAAGGAAAGAACATTTGTCTGTTTTGCTGTCTGTTGCTGTATCCCTAGCACACAACACTTAGTAAATATTGCATGTTAAATATATAGGCATTTCCTAAGTGTGCTGTCCAGACCAGCAGCATTGGAGTGACCTGGGAACTCTTTAGAAATGTGTTAGAAATGCCATTCTTGAACCCTATCATAATCCTACTGAATCTAAACTTTGAGGACAGAGTCCAATAATCTGTATTTTGACAAGCCCTTCCTCTTTGTAATTCTTATTTTTACTAATGTTTGAGAATCATTGTAATGAATATTGAATGAGAGAAGAAATGAAAAAAATTTCTATTACTGCTGTCCATTTGACTGGTACAGCAATCACAAGTTTTGGCTTAAAATGACATGTAAATAAATGACTAAAATCATTTTGTAAAACTTGCTTTTCTTATGTAAGTCATAATAAATCTAGTAAGAAAAAGTTCCAGTATTTCATTTAGAAAGTGAAAAACATATACATTATCCTAGGCCATGAATACAAGTCTATTGAAAAGTGGTAGACTTTAGTATGTGTATATATGTGCTATATATATATATGTATATATCACCTTTAGTCTACATTTCTACACAATGTATAAAAAATGTTGGAAACCAGAGTTCTAAATATCTGATATTCATGAGGAACATTAACTTTGGAAGTCATTGCAAAAGTCTATATTTAGCCATTTTAATACTGAAGTAAGGAAGGAAAAAAATTTAATGTCACATTTGTACCAATGAGTATTATATGATAAGATATGTTTTCCTAAAAATTTCCACTTATCAACATGGTATTTTATTTGCTTTAGATTTTATTGAAGCCTCCTTCAATTCTAATACTAAATGCCAATATCAAATTCCAAAGGTACCGTGTTCCTAGGTATGTATTATTAGAATGATATTGTCATGTTACTATAATAGACAGGAAAGTAAAAAATGCGGTTATAAATAGATTACTTTGCCTGATTTCTTTACTGAGTCAGCTAATCCTTCCGTTTATTTGACATTATGAAGATAGAACCTCAGAGCTCATGCCTTTAAAGAGAGACAATAGATGTGTGCAGAATTATTGTTGGGTATGATTAGAATTTCTGGGACCGGTTCTGTGGACTGGTATTCCACAGGAGTTTTTAGCTTGTACCACATTTTTAGGCAAAACTAAAATGTAAATTAGATAAAAGTATTTATCTTACTGAATAAATACACTAACTATTAATAAGTACACTAATAATAAATATGCTAAGGCTTAAGTGCTTTTCCTTTCCTTTAAGAATAACTCTTACATGAAAATTATACTCCATTGATATGAACCAGATTTTGCTAATGTGGTTTTGACTACCAGATTTTGACTACTCCTTTGCAATAATTTTTAAGTTTATCTGGCTTCTTAACATTTCAATTGCTCTTGCATACTAATTTTTTGAAAATTTAGAGTTTCTTGGTGGACTGATGTAATATCCCCTAGGCTTCACTATCACATAGTATTTCAGTGGAAAGATATAACATGTTAATTGGGAAGAATGCTCTAGCTGTAAAACAATTTATGTGGATGTTTCAACAACTACTTCAGTTATATGATCAATTATATAGTTTTTCCATAATACTAGAGTCTTTGTAACATAGAATTTTGTTTACTTGGTTCATTCTCAAAATTGCCTCACCTCTCTACTTAGCCTCTATTATCAGCCTCTGTCTGGCAGTCTTTTCTTTTCTTTTTTTTTTTTTTAATTTAATTTATTTTATTATCATTAATTTACAATTACATGTGCAATATTACGGTTATTAAACTACCCTTCATCAGGTCCCCCCCACCAACCCCATTACAGTCACTGTCCATCAGCGTAGTGAGATGCTATAGAATCACTACTTGTCTTCTCTGAGTTGTACTGCCCTCCCCGTGCCCCCCCAACATTACATCTGCTAATCGTAATGCCCCTTTTTCCCTCTTATCCCTCCTTCCTGCCCATTTTCCCCAGTCCCTTTCCCTTTGGTAACTATTAGTCCGTTCTTGGGTTCTGTGAGTCTTGTGCTGTTTTGTTCCTTCAGTTTTTTTCTTTGTTCTTATACTCCACATATGGTGAAATCATTTGATACTTGTCTTTTTCGGCTTGGCTTATTTCACTGAGCATAATACCCTCTAGCTCCATCCATGTTGTTGCAAATGGTAGGATTTGTTTTCTTCTTATGGCTGAATAATATTCCATTGTGTATATGTACCACATCTTCTTTATCCATTCATCTACTGATGGACACTTAGGTTGCTTCCATTTCTTGGCTATTGTAAATAGTGCTGCATAAACATAGGGGTGCATCTGTCTTTTTCAAACTGGGCTGCTGCATTCTTAGGGTAAATTCCTAGGAGTGGAATTCCTGGGTCAAATGGTATTTCTATTTTGAGTTTTTTGAGGAACCTCCATACTGCATTCCACAATGGTTGAACTAATTTGCATTCCCACCAGCAGTGTAGGAGGGTTCCCTTTTCTCCACATCCTCGCCAACATTTGTTGTTGTTTGTGTTTTGGATGTTGGCCATCCTCACTGGTGTGAGGTGATATCTCATTGTGGTTTTAATCTGCATTTCTCTGATGATTAGCGATGTGGAGCATCTTTTCATGTGCCTGTTGGCCATCTGAATTTCTTCTTTGGAGAAGTGTCTATTCATGTCCTCTGCCCATTTCTTAATTGGATTATTTGCTTTCTGTTTGTTAAGGTGCATGAGTTCTTTATATATTTTGGATGTCAACCCTTTATCAGATACGTTTTTTATGAATATATTCTCCCATACTGTAGGATGTCTTTTTGTTCTACTGATGGTGTCCTTTGCTGTACAGAAGCTTTTCAGCTTGATATAGTCCCACTTGTTCATTTTTGCTTTTGTTTCCCTTGCCCGGGGAGATATGTTCATGAAGAAGTTGCTCATGTTTATGTCCAAGAGATTTTTGCCTATGTTTTTTTCTAAGAGTTTTATGGTTTCATGACTTACATTCAAGTCTTTGATCCACCTTGAGTTTACCTTTGTGTATGGGGCTAGACAGTAGTCCAGTTTCATTCTCTTACATGTAGCTGTCCAGTTTTTCCTGTCTGGCAGTCTTTTCATTACAGTTGTGCTGGCATCCATTCCAAATGCCATACACAGAACGACTATGTGGAATTCCACATGTATAACAGAAATGGCTACTAGCATAAACACATTGACCTTGGCATGGCATCCTGTGTAGGCGGTTGCATACATAATCATGGCCATAGCCTGCTTGGCTTCTTCAAGGTCAATAACAAGTGTGGGTTTGCTTCAGTTTCTAGTCTGGGGTTGACCTTAAAATAGTCAATCCAAACACTTTTTTTTTTCAATAAATGCTGAAAAAATTGTCTCAATTTTATACAGTGCATTATTTTTAAGGGAAAAAATAATTGCTTCAGCCTAATGCCATTGTCTTTAATGAGTTGCTTTCCAGTTGGGATGCACACATTTCTAAGGGCTATTTTCTTCTGCACCAGAATGTATGCCAGGTCCAACATGATGGCATATCTTTACTGAATGTCAATTTTACACTATCACTTGGTAGAGAATATATTAAGATAAAAGAAATATATAATAGCATAAAAATCCATACACGGTTTCAAGTATATGAACCTTCAAAAAAAATAATAAGTCTTGAGACTCTGGTTTCAGGCTAAATAGTCTGATACTTCAGGATCAGAAGTTTCTTCTATTCTGGGTACTAATTATGGGTATCTGGTCAGAAAAGTTTGAAACTGGCAAATTTCAATGTTAGAGATTTTTCCATCATACTTAGCTAGTTAGATATATTTGAATGTTACATTTACTCTATCAGAGAAAGAGGCAGCCCTAACTAAAAATTGCTCCATGTTTGTATTGAATAAATCTCAATGGTCTCTAATCCATTAAAAATAGGCATATTGAGTAATATATAAAACACTGGTAACATTATTAACAGCTATACTGTTTGGCTTTTGAGTTCAGAGTTCAGTATTTAAAAAGCAAAAACAAAACAAGCAAGCAAATCCTGTTACAACCTCCCTTTATTGAATTTCCACCAAACTTCAAACTATGTTTAAGGCACTTATTTTCTTACTTATACTGTATATTTGTTTAGTTTCTTTTGTGAGACTGTCTCATACACATATATAAAAGAATTTTGAACATAGTGCTGAGTAAACTTTTGAGAATTAATGCATGTGAAATAGAAGCTTGAGTCCTGATGAAGTCTAACTGATTTAAGTATTTAAAGGCCCCTGATTGCTTCACTCAGGAATAGATTCAGTCTTCAGAGAGTAAAGCAGAGTCTTGAGACCTTCAGGTGTAGTTTCCACAACTGCCCTGTATCTCACGGCTGCCCACTGCTCACTGAGTCGACCACCGCAAGTGCACTTTATTTTAGGGAATTTCTTGATGTGTTTGAGAGAAACACACATTTCACTGTCATTTCTCAAAATGCATAGATAATTGTTTTTCCTTGAGCCTATAACCCCAGGAGATGTAGATTTGAAACACCAACATACTGCTGCTCTTTATATTTATATTTATGCAGTTTATATTTATGAGGGTGAACTTCAGATGTGGCCATTTTTGTTTTCTGAGTAAAACCATTGGAACATAATATTCCTCTCTCCAAACTACAGCCCCCTCCCCAAATAAGCCAAAGCATTAGATAAAATTGGCAGCACTGGAATTGAGGATATCTAAAAACAGCAACCTGTAACCTTGGGAATTTTGAGTGATATAAATACAATGGCTGAGAGCAGTTTTAACCACAG
Organism: Smutsia gigantea; assembly: GCA_032199065.1. Lineage (NCBI taxonomy): Eukaryota > Metazoa > Chordata > Mammalia > Pholidota > Manidae > Smutsia > Smutsia gigantea. The sequence continues at coordinate 72,705 of JAVSCE010000959.1, forward strand.
AATTTTTGCCTTTTATACTTAGACACTTGCAGGGTTGTTGAGTTGCTCTCCTTGTGGCCCATATTAAAATGCTTATGTTTGGAAACTACATAATTCACATCCCATGACTTTTTTTTTCCCCAAATGAATCCCTATTTGTAACCAACTTGTAATGTCTGGTTCAGTTCTCAGCCAAACAAGCAAATACACTTTCTGAGGAGTGATAGCAATTCTATACCTGTTTGTTTACAAATTGTTTGACACTGAGTCAGAAGCCTAAAATTTTTCTGTATACAAATATTCTCAGATTGATTTAGCAATCTGAAATAATTTCCTGTCTGTCCCTCGATCTTTACAAGCTAAGAAAAGGGCCTTCAGTGCTTTCAGTCTTTCTGTCTGATGTGGAAGTGCTGTCATGTATTTCACAGAGAAAATAATGACTTCTCTATTCCATTAAATTGTACTGACTTATCACGTAAACCTGGTTTTGGGTTACATCACCATTCAAAATGTTGCCTGTGCCTGGGGGAACGTGGCTACTCTAATTACAGTAAATCAAAGTTGTTTCTTTCTGGTGGAACATGACTGTAAAATAAATTGTGATGGGTGAGCTATCAGCAAGGATCAGTGATTAGGAGGATTGGCTGACAAGTCTGTTAAGACTGCCCCAAAGAAACCACACCTATTGCAGGAGAGACTGAGGGAAAGACATTTTTTGTGGCTTTATTGTTGACCTCTATTTTCTTATACAAAGTTCACCATAATTGACAGACTGGTCCTACACAGGATGCTTTAATCTAAATATTTGAGGGTACTTTTTTTGGTAATCTAATGAGGTAGGATTTTTAAAATTGAATCAACAGGATCATAAGATCATAGTTACAAGCAATAACCTAAACATGCAAATAAATTGGAAAAGACTATGCTCCAATGGAAAGAATGAGAAGTTGATGCACACTGTTATTTTAAATGCACACATATATTCAGCAAAAAATGTACAGTAATTAGCCTAGTTACCTAGTTTGTCTGGCTGTAATTGCCAGATTCATGAATTGAACAGTTCTCTTCTCTAATTTTAGTTGTGTGAATAACCCAAATTGCAAATCATCTTTTTAAAAAATACTCTTTTGCACAGATCAATCTAGACAAAGTTTGGTTAGTTATAAAGCTAAAATTTTAAGTTATAAATAAAAGTGACAGTGCTCCAGTGAGAATATAAAAATTATCTTTGGTAATTAAGAAGTGGTTTGCAAGAAATCAAAGAACACAAGTTATCTATCTCATTGGACTAAGTGACCACATTGAGAATTAATTGTTACACATCTGAGAAATATATCTTTACTTCTTTCCTTCTTTCCCTTTAACCCTTTTATCAAACTATGAGCACTTCCAACTATAGCCTACAACCAGTCTCATCAATGGTTTTTAACCTTGGGTACATGTCCTTAGGTACATGTAAATTTAACTGAAATAATTAAAGTGCTTTTGGTTGGCGGCCCTAAAACAATTGAATCAGTATTGTAGGAATAGGGGGAGGGAAGGAAGGCCAAGCATCTGTATTTTTTTCTAGCTTTATAGAGTTAAAATTGACATTGATATACATTATTATACATTGATGTAAATATCACAATAATGTAATATAACAGTACGTAATGATAAAAATACTGTGTAAATTTAAAGTGTAACATATGATGACTTCATATACATATATATCATGAAATGATTACAATAAGGATAGTTAACCTCAGTCACCTTTTTTTTGTGTGTGGTAAAAACATTTACGATTACTCTCAGCAAATTTCAAGTATGCAATACTATATTGTTAACTATAGTCACCATGCTATACATCAGCTCTCCAGAATTTATTCATGTTACTATTGAAAGTTTGTGCCCTTTGATCAACAGCTCCCCACTTCCCTCACCCTCCCCAGCCCCTAGACCAAAGGGAATAAAATCATTGTCTTGAAGTAATATCTGCATCCCCATGTTTATTGCGGCATTACCGCAATAGCCAAGACATAGGGACAACCTAAAGGTCCATTGATGAATGAATGTGTAAAAAAACCAGGAGATATGTATATATATGAAGAAAATGGGATATAAATACACATATATATTCTATCATACATATATATTCCATCATATATACATATATATACATTCCATCATACATATGTATATGTACATATGTGTATATATATATATATATATTCAGCCATAAAAAAAAGGAAACATCAATGAAACTTGAGGAAGTTTGCTAAGTGAAAGAATTTAGTAAGTCAGAGAAAGATACTGATAGATCTCACTTGTATGTAAAATCTAAAGAGGGCTTCAAAAATTTTAAAGTGCTCAGGGACCACTGGCCTCCATGCTCTGTTTATACCTTCTGCTTCCTTTCCTACTTCTCTCTTAGCCCAAGCCACACTTCCCTCTCTTACTCAAGATCACCAAAACTAGTCCTACCTTGGGGCATTTGTGCTTGCTGTTCTCTCTATTTGGAATTCCCTTTTCCTAGATCTTTATATGGCTGTGTTCTTCTTGATATTTGGGGTTCAGATCATATGTTACTACTTGAAAAAAATGTCTCCCAAAGTTCTACCCCCCCAAGTCACACTCTATCACATTATCCTGTATTATTTTCTTTATAGCCTTCTTTTAAAAGTTATTTAGGTGTTTGTATGCTTGCTTTTATCTCCCTCAACCATTACAAAAATTCCTTATTGCAAGAACCTTATATTCTTCACCACTGTCCTAGCCCCTGGAGTAGTGTCTAACAGCACATTGTCGATGCATAATAAAGTTGATAATTTTAGCAACTATTTATTAAAAAGTTACTACATTCCAGACATTGTTCTAGGCAATGAGGATAAAGGAGTAAACAAACTAGATAAAAATATATGAACAAAAAAATAGATTACAATAGTACCCAGTGGACAGGTTCTAGATGAACTCAACTGTTACAGGGAATTTTTCTTTTTGATATCGCTGTGTTTACACAACTGCAAGCAAACACTCCACAGAAGTGTATTCAGATTATAGGACTGTAGCCTAGCCTACTGGAAGGGATGTAAGGCTTGATGCCATAGAATTTAAATCCCAATCCTGGCTCTAACAATACTGATAGCTATGAGATACCAGACAAGGCAGGTACTGTGCAGTTCTTAGGAGCACAGCCTCCCAGGTAGCTTGTTTCAAAGACGGGCACTTATGATTTACTCATCCTCTCTGATGCTTAGTTTTCCCATGTATAAGATGTGTGTAATGGTTAGTCACTGCTTCATTGGATTAGACTGAGGAAACAAGGAAGGTAAACTAGCATTTCTGCCATCTTTTCCAGAACTCACATTTTCAAAATACTCCAGGTCTGTCAGCCTTGCTGATCACACTGGGATCTCTAACAATGAGTAGTTTCTGCATTCATAAGCAAATACAAAACCAGAAAAATGAATGACTTGTTCCAGCTTTCTTGGCTCTTCTACAGTCAGATCCTAGGAATGGTTAAGATGAATAATGGTGGGACAATGCTCTGTGATTTGCTGTCCTTAGTTTTGTGCTTTGTTTCTGCCTTGTTTTACCTTATCACTCTGCTGCTTCAATGGATACTATGTTTTGTTTTGTTTCTGCTGTGAGCATATGCAATTTTCAAATCTGTTTTTCAGAAGCCTTATTATTTTTTTGAATGGATCATTTCAGCTCAGTGGAATTTGTTAGCCCACCCCTCATTATATTGCTTCTGACTTTGAGTGATGGCGGAAATAGCTTTGAATAGGTAGCCAGCCAGTCTGCCTAGTCCATTGGGCACAGACTCCCTGGTCACTGGGACCATAGTGCCTAATGCCTCTCTAATTATGGACACGTCTACTCATGGCTACTTAACAGCCTCTCTGCAGGGAGTGACTCCACTTCCTGACTGGAAGCCTACCTTCATTAGCGTAAACTGTACATCATAACCTTCTAGTTTTACAATAACCCAAGGGGCTCTGCTTCCCAGAACTGTCACAGTGTGACAGTCTTAGTATTTGAATGTGGACAGACAGATAATAAGAATTTATGACTGTGACTTTAAAATGCAAAAGGTTAAACTCTGTATGAAATTGTTTTAAAAGCCGTCTGCACCAGTAATGGAGAAGATGCAGGGATTTTGTCCTACTCATTCCCTTCTTCAGTGTCCCTTCCTTCCTAAGTGAAGCAAGGCCTACACATAGTAAAACTCCCAGTGCTGGTGAAGTCTGAGTAAGGATGGTGACTTGGAGAAACAAATGAACCTGTAAAGCAACTTAAATCAGATCAAGATTTAGTACAACTACAAGTGAAAAAATTATCACTTGGAGAAGAACTTTGGAGCCCTTATTCAAGCCTTACCTGCTTTCGTCATCATCATCATATTTGCTGCCTGTTACAGGAAACTCTTCATATGCTGGACCCTGTACTAAGCACTTTAGATAATATTATCTTCCCAGATATTCCCCTAAACAGTGCAAGGTAGATATGTCCATTTATATAGGAAAAAATTAAGATTCAGAAAAGTTTAGAAAGTTGCCAAGGTCACACAACCTAGAGCCAGGCTGAGACTTGAACTTTTTGCTTTACTTGATTCTAAACTCTTTTCAATCCACTCTGCCTCCTTTACACTTTGTTGCCCAAAGATAATATAATGTCTAAACACTTAAGACAGCAATGCTATCTATTATACTATAAATGAGTACTCAAAGAATGAAAAATTACAGAGTTGTCTGACAGTATTTATTCTGACTCAAGTTAATTTTGGCTCACTCCGAATAATAACCTATTTTATAACTCTCAAAGTTGAAAGGGAATTTAGAATCTCCTTAGGAAAAACTCTCACTTAACTGATTAATCAAATAAAGTGTAGAGACATTATGCTTATATAGATAATTAGATCTAGAATTAGAAATCAGTTTTGGAGGCCTCCTGCTCTTCATCTTGTCCACAGCAAAATAAAACTATCAATTTTTCTCATAGAGTTCATAATTTCATTTTATTTTCACATGTCTTCATTTTAGTATTCCTTCAAAAATCCACAAAGTAAAAACATGTCCTCACACTAGCCCAGACCACCATTATCTCTACACTGGCTTACTCCACAAGCTCCTGGCAGGTCCCCCGGCTTCTAATCTTGCCAGAGTGAATCTTCTCAGCTGTGATTTTGATTATGTTGGTTCTCTGCCTCAGTCCTTTCAAGGCAATGTCCTTTCAAAGGCCTATGAGGCCCAAAACATCTCCCTGCCTGTGCATTCCTGACCTCATCTTCTCTTCTTCCTCTGGCCCATTTCAGCCCATTTATGCTGCCCCCCTTCCTGTGTGACTTGTGTGTCTGCAAGCTTTCATCTGATATAAGGACTTGGCTCTTGCTGTTCCTTCTGACTGGAATACTCATTCCCCATAAACTGCTTGTTAATTTGTATACCTCATTCAAGGTTTTGCTCAGATTTTTACCACCTCAAGGAAGCCTATCATGACCATTCTTATTTTAATATTGTAATCCACCTCTCTGCCTCTATCCCTAGTGCCCTGTATTCTCAATCCCAATTACTCTGCTCAATTAAAAAAATTTTCCATATTATTATCACTATCTTACCACTTAGTTAGATAATTAATGGGTTAATTGATTAATTGTCACATTATCTTCACTGGAATATAAGCCCCTTAGTAGCAGGAATTTCTCTTTTGTATGTTCCCCACAGATATATCCCTAACATCTAAAATAGTACTTAACACATGGTAGGTTTTCCTTGCATATGACTTAAATGCCTTTAGATAAAATATATAATTATATATTTTTAATTGCCAGAGATACAAGGTAACACATTTACTAATGATAGAAACATAAATTTATTACGTAGGAATACATATACTATTTTTTAAATTATGGTATATCTAGTCATGGATAATATAGTTCTTGACTTCTTTAAATATAACAACAGCCAATATTAATAGACATGAACATATTCACTTAGTTCTTAATGTTGTTTTCATTTCCCTTTAAAAAGATTGAGAAATTTTCTTGTTATTCAGTTATTAATTTATAATTTTCTACTGTGGTTGGAGAACACACTCTGTATGATTTCAATCCTTTTAAAATGTTAAGGTTTGTTTTATGACCCAGGATACATACAGTCTATCTTGGTATATGTTCCATGGGCACTTGAAGGGTATGTGCATTTTGCTGTTCTAGGCTGGAGTGTTCTGTAAGTGTTGATAAGATCCTATTGGTTTATGGTGTTGTTGAGGTTTTCTGTGTCCTTCCTGATTGCTGTCTAGTTGATCTCTCAGTTGTTTGGAGAAGGATGTTGAAGTCACTGACGATATTTGTGAATATGTCTATTTCTCCTTTCATTTCTTTCAGCTTTTGCGTCACATATGTTATCACTCTGATGGTGCAGAAACATTGAGGATTGCTGTATATTCTCAGTGGATAGACCTTTTTAACATTATGTAATATTCCTCTCTATTTCTGGTAATTTTATTTACTCTGAAGTCTACTTTATCTGATATTAATCTAATTACTCCTGTTTTTTTAAAAAAGTAATGTCTGCATGATACATCTTTTTCTATTGTCTCTATTTGTCTAAATCATTACATTTGATGTGAGTTTCCTATAGACAACATATAGTTGGCTTCTGTTTTTTCATCCACTCTGCCAACTTCTGTCTTTTAATTGGTGTATTTAGACTATACACATTTAATTAAGCATTGATGTTAGGTTTTAAATCTGCCATTTCCCATTTTGTTTTCTATTCTGTTTTTCATTTCTGTTTTGCTTTCATGCCTGTTTGTGGATGAATTAAACAATATTTTTTAGAATTCCACTTTGATTTATTTATGATTTTTTAGGTATTACATTGTATATACATAGTTTACCATGGTCTAGTGGTATCAGTGTTTTACCAATTTAAGTGAAATGTAGAAACCTTATCTTCCCTCTCTTATTTATAATTATTTTAAATATTTCCTCTCTATACATTGAGAACACCAAACATCATTATGATTTTGCTTCAACCATCAAGTATGACTTAGAAAACTCAAGAGGAGAAGGATACGTATTTTTACTATCTCTGTATTTTATCTTCCTTTCTGATGTCCTAAGATTTCAAATTTCTTATAAGATTCCTTTTGTTCTTATTTTTAGTCTCTTCCCTTTTGTTTAAAGGACTTCTGTTAGCCATTCTTTTAGGGTAAGTCTGCTAGTGAAAAATTCTCTTATCTTTGCTTCATATGAAATTGTCTTGATTTTCCCTTCATTATTAAAGTCTATTTTCACTGAATACAGATTACAAGGTTAACAGTTGGTTTTTCCTGCAATTAAAAAATGTGCCATTTGCAAGGGAAACAAAAGCAAAAATGAACACATGGGACTACATCAAACTAAAAAGTTTCTGAACGGCAAAGGACACCATCAACAGAACAAAAAGGCATCCTACAGTATGGAAGAATATATTTGTAAATGACATATCCGACAAGGGGTTAACGTCCAAAATATATAAAGAACTTACACGTCTCAATACCCAAGAAGCAAATAACCCGATTAAAAAATGGGCAGAGGATATGAAGAGATACTTCTCCAAAGAAGAAATTCAGGTGGCCAACAGACACATGAAAAGATGCTTCACATCACTAATTATGAGGGAAATGCAAATTAAAACCACAGTGAGATATCACCTCACACCAGTAAGGATGGCCAGCATCGAAAAAACCAAGAACAACAAATGCCGGTGAGGATGCGGAGAAAGGGGAACCTTCCTACACTGCTGGTAGGAATGTAAGCTAGTTCAACCATTGTGGAAAGCAATATGGAGGTTCCTCAAAAAACTAAAAATAGAAATACCATTTGACCCAGGAATCCCACTCCTTGGAATTTACCCAAAGAATACAACTTCTCAGATTCAAAAAGACAGATGCACCCATATGTTTATCGCAGCACTTTTTACAATAGCCAAGATATGGAAGCAACATAAGTGTCCATCAGTAGATGAATGGATAAAGAAGAGGTGGTACATATACACAATGGAATACTATTCAGCCATAAGAAAGAAACAAATCCTACCATTTGCAACAACATGGGTGGAGCTGGAGGATATTATGCTCAGTGAAACAAGCCAGGCGGAAAATGACAGGTGCCAAATGATTTCCCTCTTTTGTGGAGTATAACAATGAAGCAAGCCTGAAGGAACAAAATAGCAGCAGAGTCAGAGACTCCAAGGTGGAACTAGTGGTTACCAAAGGGGAGGGGTTTGGGAGGGCGGGTGGGGAGGGTGGGAGAAGGGGGATTGAGGGGTATTACGTTTAGTATACAGGGTGTAGGGGATCACAGGGAAAACAGTGTAGCATAGAGAAGGCAAATAGTGAATCTGTGGCATCTTACTACACTGATGGACAGTGACTGCATTGCGGTATTGGTGGGGACTTGATAACATGGGTAAATTTAGTAACCACATTGTTTTTTTGCATGAAACCTTCATAAGGGTGTATATCAATAATACCTTAATAAAAAAAAATGTGCCATTTGCTTCTGGCCTCCGTGGTTTCTCATAAGAAATCTTATTATTTCTCCCCTGTAGATAAGGTGCCATTTCTCTTTCTCTGCTTTCAAGATTTTTATGTTGTTTTGTGTGTTCAAAAATTTGACAATGATGGCCGTGGTATGGCTTATTTGATTTATCCTATTTGGGATTCACTCAGATTCTTTAATTTGTTGATTTATACTTTTTGCCAAATTTAAGAAACTGTGAGCCATTATTTATTTGAATACTTTTTCAGTTCCTCTCTTTTACTTCTAATCTTCCTGGACTCTGATGATTTAAATGTAGATCTTTTGTTTTAATCCCACAGTTCCCTGAGACTCTGTTCTTTATTAGGGGGTCTATTTTGTCTTTGTTGTTCAGATTGAGTATATTATTTTAACTTTAAGTTCCTTGATTCTTTCCTCTATTCTCTGCATTCTCCTTCTGAGGTCATCTTTCAAAAGTTAAAAAAAATTTTTTTTTGTTATTTTTCCATTAAAAATTTTTTCATTTGGTTCTTTTAATATTTTTTTCTGACTGAGACATTTTATTTCTTTGCAGAAATGTTCTCTTTTAAATTTGTTTCAAGTATATTTAATGTTGCTTATTAAAACATTTTTATTATGGTTGCTTTAAAGTCCTTCTTAGAGAAAAGAGGGATTATTTTATCTAACCCATCTGTACCATCTTGATGTTGCATCTGTTGCCTTTTTTCATTCATGTTAGAATTTTTCCTGGCTCTTGGTGTGAAAAGTGATTTTCAGTGGAAACCTGAACATTTGGAATGTTATGTTATGAGACTTGAACTCTTATTTCAGTGTTCTATTTTAGCAGGACTCCTCTGACACCACTCTGTTGTGGAAAGTGTAGACACCACCTGTTTTTGCCAGCTGGAGTAAAAGTCCAAGCTCCTCACTCAGCCACCATTTATACCTGCAGGTATATCTCCTTGTTACTACTTGGTAGAGATGGGACTTCTAGCTTCCCAGTAAGCCTCTGCTAATACCACCCTGGCTAGGAGAGTCAAGGGTGCTTGATCATTATTCCTCATGTGTCTTCCATTGATACCATGGGGTGAAGGTGGACTTGTTTCTGCTAGCAGTGGCAAAATATCTGACTCCCCATTTGACCTCCTCTGACATCACCCTGATAGGAGAGGGAGGAGACATTTAGTTACTGCAATGGGAGAACGGAAGCCCTGGTTCCCCATGTGGCCTCCACTGACACCTGGGATGTGTCATGGAGGTGAATAGCCCGGCTCTCTATTGGATATTCTCTGACACAACCCCAGCATGGAGGCTGGAGCACCTCACTGCAGCCCGGGGAGGGTGAAGTCAGACTCCCACTTGACTATTAGGCAGAGTCCCTGTTCCTGTGGTGTTTGGATGAAGTAGAGTGGTCATTAATCTACAAGTTTTCTGTCTTATTAGGTTGCCCCTCTCTTGGTCCTTTGTCTCCAAGCATCCAGCTTTCCTTAGTTTTGTTTTTGTTTGTTTGTTTGTTTGTATCCATTTGTATTTTCAGGCTGTCAGCTTCTCCAACACCCTGTCTAGAATTTATTAAACAAAAAGAAAACCTAGAAAGCTCAGTATTGGGTTGTTCTTTCAGTCCTGAGATTCCTAGCTGATTGGCCTTTTTTCTCCACCTTTCAGAGTCTTCTTATGTTTGTTTTATATATAATGTCCAGGGTTTTTAGTTGTACTTGGTGGGAAGAATAAAGAGAAGTACTTCTATTCCATCTTTCCTAATGCAGAAGTTTCTTAAAATTCACTTTTTAGTGGTTCAACCTTGACTTCCAGCTATTTGATGTATGATGTTTCCAGAACTGACCTTTGAGAATTTCTGATCTTTCACATACTATATAAGCAGTATATTTTAAGAGACACAGAATAACTAGAGAGGAAATTACCAACTTTTCAGATATTACAAATGTTTCTCTAGGATATATGTGTGTATCATGGAAGAAGGACATTAAGTGGATTTAACTCTCAGGGAAACAAGAAAATACAGAATAAATGACAATATTTAAATAATGAATAAAGGTCAGCTTGTACATTTAATGAGTATTGTTGATTAAAGTACATAATGATGTTGGTAATTGCCAATCAAACATTTCCCTTTAGATTAACAACTCATACGGCATATTGAATTAGAGGTAAATAATAACAAAACCTTTGTTTTTTTATTAAACTTCAAAATATTTAAAGGTTATATTTTATGGTGCTGTAATAATGGAGGTTTACATTGGTAAGGTGTTATCAATTTTATTATAACAACAAAGACACTGAAAAAAGTATTTTGGCATATTAGATCAAAGTGTTGTACCATGTTTTTAAAAGCCCCTAAATTCCTTTATTTTCTTATTTTTCAATACCAATCGATATTGGTAATCTAAGATTACTTTTTCTGACATGTAGATAAAAGCAAATCACATTTGGTATACAGTACTGACAATGATTGGCCTTTATTTTCTATTTCAAATGTTGGTTTCTCAATGAAATTTATTTTAGATAATTTTTAAATGATGGAAAAATATCTAAGGCATGTATGTTAAACTGTCAATTAATTTTCACCAGTTTTCATCTAACACAGCAATAATAAAAAACAGATTTAAGTTAGTGTATTTAATTATGACTGGCATTAAGAAATTAAGTTCTGATACAATAGGTAATAATTGAGGAGCCATGATCAGAGTGTCCGGAGAGTAGAGTTTCTTAATTCAGGCTCTGGAGTCAGAATGGCCTGCTTTCAAGTCTGATTCTATTACTCACTAGGGTGGGAACTTGGGAAGTCACTTATACCCTCTAACTTTAGTTTCCTTATTATAAAATTGGGAGAATAATATGTTATCAGTAAAAATGTCTATCACTGTCTACAGATACCTCCAGAAGAAGAAATGGAAAGTGAGTTCAGGGACATTTGAATGCCTGAGTCCAGGTGATTTCAGGGCCCAGATGTGTCACTTTCCTCCTGTTATTTGATCATGCAAACTTTCTTCAGATTTTAGAGATTAATTTTCCCTTTTTCCTTCAGGAGTCAAGTTGTATGGTTTCTTTTTAGTCACGTAAAGCAGTCTGATTTGCATTAATTATATTAATGAAAGTGTTCTTTTACTCAGCCATTATGAAAACTGGTCAATCTGGTCAGTTTACAAGGATGGGAGAAATAGTAAACAGCACGGAGAAGTGAGAAAAGCAAAACCATGGTTTTCCTAAAAAGGTGAATCCCCCAAAATAACATAATAGCACAAAAAATTAAGGCAATTTGACAACCATTTTTCGAGGACACACTATTGAATATCAATAGATCTTATGTGGGAAAGAGGCACATAAGTCCTACTCTTTAAGTGGTTCCTTAGGTAGAGGACTAATTTGGTGTTATTTCATCTTCTTTTCTATCCTTCTTGCTCTTTTTTCTTCTGTTTCTCAAAATCCTTTTGCTTCTGCAAAGGTTGTCCTCTCTTCATGATATGATCTGAATACCAACCCGCTCCAAATCATCTGAGAATACTAAGGATAGTGTGTGGCCTATAAGTATTTCTGACAAATTACCTGAAAATTTGGTTTATATGTATATATATCTGTGTAAATTAGGTCTCCAGTATAGTTAGGTATTCAGCCAGTGTTTCTGAAAAAAATGTTTTGAATATCAGATGTTTTGAACTCAGGAGTTTGGATTGTAAGTTTTGATTATAATACACAATGAAGTTTTGAAATAACTTGCATAAGTTGCCTAAAAATGTTTCATGATCATTATTACAAAGTTTGACACCAGATTGTAGACATTTATAATACAGAATGTTTTAAATTCAACTCTTTCAAATTTGTTTTTTGTCCAAGATTTGTAGCACAGTGTCTGGAACCAGGTGGAAGAGAAATAATGATCAGAGGGAAAGCAGTGTGGTACTGTGTTTTAAATTACTGTCTGTCCTCAACTATGGCCAGATATCACTCTGGGTCTTTAATTTCTTTTCATAGACACTCAGGATTAAAAAGCACAATAAACTCATTCATTCATTTCCTAAGCAAAAAATTAGGTATGTGCACAATGAATTTTAGGATAGTCAATTGCAAATTATTTATAAAAAAGAAAAATTAATAACATAAATGTCTGGCTATGGAGGGTGGTTAAATATGTTAAGAGCTCAGGGATGGGATATTCAATATAAATCATGTTTCAAAACAACACTTAATGACATGAAAAATATTCATGGTACACTGATAAGCTAAAACAAAACAGAAATTGATAGACCATCATCTCTCATGTCCTAGTACAGGCAGAGATTGGATGGTCTTTCTTGGAGCTTAATCAGATTCAGCAATTTTTCCCAAAGTATAAGCAACTTATATCTACTTATCTGATTTCTAAGTAAAGTAGAATACCAGCACTCAAGACCTGTTATTGAATGTCCGGTTCTGACTCATACAAAGGGGAGGGGCTGAGAAAAATAGTATAAATTAAAAAATTATTTGAAAATTATGTGGAGTGTCTTCTCTCAATACTCTAGATATTATTATTGGTTAAAGTCAGATCCACTATAAGGATATGTATATGCAATTGGAATGTATTTTGCTTTTATTGAGTTATTTCATTTATTTTGGTGCTATGTTCTTAGTTTTCATTAAATGAAACTAAAACATACTCATATGAGTTTTATTTTTGAATTTTATATGAAGGAACCCTTGATAATAAGCCTTCTCCAGATAGTTTGTTTATATTCCCATTCCCATATATTTCTTCAGGATGTCTTCTTATTCTTCAAAACCTAACTCAAATACATTCTCTGCTAAGAAAGTCCCAATTCTCTAGAGTCAAAATTAGTTTTCCCTTCTTTTATGCATTTTGATTACTTTTTCTTATAAGCAATTATCACACGTTATTTTGGTTGTCTACTGTTGCACAAATTTCACCCCAAAATTTAGTGCTTAAAACAAAAATTAATTAGTATTTTTCATGTCTGCTGATTGTCTGGGATCAGTTAAACTATTCTTGTTTGGTCTGTCATATGGCTAGTGTCAGATAGCAGCTGGGGCTGACATCATTGGAAATCTTGACTAAGTTTGATAGATAACAAGGCTTTTTCACTCTCATGGCTAGTGCCTAAGTTGAGATGGCAGGAATAGATGAGGGCTGGCTGGGCATTTCTGTTTCTCCATGTATTTGCTCCATAAGCTTGCTTGACTTCCTCACAGCAGGATAGTCTCAGGGTAACTGGATTTCTTACATGGAGCCTGGCTTCCTCCAGAACCAGTGTCCCAGGAGACATAGGCTGAAGCTAAAGTTTTCTTTTGACCTAGGCTTGGGGGACCTAGAACTTATTTCTGCCATATTCTATAGGTGAAGGAAGTCACTAAGGCCAGCCACATTTCAAAACGAAGGAATTGGACTGTGAGGAGCAGTATGCATGTACAGGGAGGGAAGACATTGATGGAGGCCATCTTTGGAAACTACCTATCACGTGTAGAATGGAACAGAATTTCAGTGCTGAAAAAGATTTGAAAGATCATTTGATTCAACTTTCTTATTTTTATGAAGAGGAAAAGAATAACTAGAAAGATGAATTATCCCCAAATCAAATATAAGCATTTACCTCTTTTCTTTCCATGAACTAATCCCTCTCCAGTGTGGTAGGATTGTTCACAGCCATGGCTTGTTCACAGCCTAGCAAAATGCATAAATTATATATACAAGCACTTTCTAAAATGAATAGGATATGTTATGGAGCACAAGGTTGGCTGCCCTGCATCTCATTTTAAGGAGCAGGAAGAAAGGCCAAGTTTCTTATTTTGGCTGCATCTTGCCCTGGAACATGAACACTTTGGCCAGATTTAGTTGTTCCATTTTATGAAATCAACCATAGTTTTTAAAAAATAGGTTCCTATAGCTACACTTCCCAGAATACTTCTTGTTTTGTAGATTTGACTGTGGAATAATGAAAATAATCTATGTATATAAAACAAAATTAAAATGAAGATAAAAAGCATTCCTAAAAATGGAAAACAAAATGAAATAAACTCTGTAATGAGTTGGTGACTTAACCACATAAATGGGAATTATTTCAGATTACTTTAAAGCACAGTAATTTGACCACACATTTTTACTGGGCTATATCTGGAGAGCAAAAGAACTTCAAAACAAAACAAAAAACTTAAAACTGTTTTCAGTAATTATGTCATTAGTAATAATGTTGTATTATTATTCTACTATCCTTTTGCATATGCGGTAGGATAAAACTGTAAATAATTACATTAATATCATTAGGAATCAAGATTTTCATAATAGAAAGAAAATAACTATAAAATTAGGCTAACCAAAAATTTTGTATTAATAAATACAGAAGAGGAGAGGGTAAAGGGAGAGAGTAAACTCAATTTATATTTTCTGTATGAAGTTTAGGTCAAATGTAACAAAATAGATGAGGAAAATTTTTTTCTCTTTATGAAATTATCTCAGTTAATAAAAGGAGGAATGATAAAAATAGCATATCATTTTACAAACCCTTAAATAAATTACTAGTCAATGGCAGTAATGATCAGTGGTTGATAATAACATAAAAAAATAATAGCAACTGACATTATGATCCTTCCAGTAGAAGTACAGAAAACACCTAGGATGTAGTCCTGCCAAAAAATTAAACTTCAGTCAGGTCAGTCGTCCAGATTTAATTATAATTAACAAGAAATGCAGGGGATAGAGGAGCATGCTAAGTGACATCACAGAGTTGTGATCTACAAATTCCAGACTGTATGAAACTCTACAGGTGCGCTTCTCAAACTTTAACATGAATATAAGTTGTCCAAAGACCTTGTTAAAATGGAAATTCTGACTTAGTAGTTGGGGGTGGACTTGAGATTGTTTATAAAGAGCTCTCAGGAACTATCAGTGCTGCTGGCCTGTGGCCCACACTTTGAGTAGCAAAGCTCAAAAAGGCAAATTATTTTTAGAAAAAGGCAAGGAAAAAAAATGAGAAGGGACTTATAAATTAAAAGTGACTCCAGAGACATAATAGTCAAATGCAGTATGTATACTTTTGTCTAGATCCATTGAACCAATCAATATTAAAAAAATGAGAAAATAGTCACTTGATATTTGATAATATTAAGGAATTGTTAATTTTTTAAAGTGTAATAGCAGCAATGTTAGGTTTTTTTTTTGTATACTTATTAAAACATATATAATTAATGGCAGGATTGATATGATGATTGGAGTTCAAAACTCATCCAGTGCTGGGTATATTTTTGGGGATGTAAGTAGTGGAAAAGGGATAGTAAATTTATGAGTTCACAATTTTACTTTCTTCACCTTTTATGTTTGAAATTTTCCATAAGAAAAACATTTTTTTAAACTCCCTCCAAAATATTGGGAATACTTTGGGAGAATTTCAACTGTTTTTTAGTATCTCCTTAAATTCTTCACCAATTTTTTATGTAGATAATTTTTCTTGGCAGTTCTGTAGCTTTCATTACATTTTTTGGATGATTGAATGGACAGGAATACTACTAATTATATTTAAATTCAAGAAATGATCTCCTTTAAAAACCAACGAACTGAAGAAAACTATAAAGATAACTTTATTAACATGTATTTCTTGATCCTTAGTCAATGACTTGAAACGATTTCCTAGTGGATAGCATAATATCAATAGAAGAGCACCCTCTGCTGTCTTGACAAGAAATGTAACCACAATGAGGGGACATTACTGTCTCCTTGATTTTTCCAGTTACCAGTAGTCATGGCAACTGGAACATTTAATAATAATAATTGAAATCATGGTATGACACCATCATCAACTTTAAAACTCACTACCATGGAGATTCAGTAGAAACTATAAATATTGTTTGGCACAATATCTGATTTTTCCCTATCAGGCCTTTATATAGGATCTACCATCTTAATAACCCACGTGTCTCTATTCCAATTAAAAACCCTAAGACTCACAAAGAGAATTACTTTTTTCACTTAAGGAAAAATTTCTTTTTTGACAAACACATTTAAAAACATTAAAAAAACTTTGTGATAGGATTTCCACATTTTAGTCTGAATTCTTTTTGGTACTTCATATATAATATTAGGCAATTTTAATCAATAAATATTTAATATCTGTTCATCTTTTTAAGCCTTTAAAAATACATAATATGAAGGGTAGGGACTCGGAGATTTTTCAACAATTTTGTAGAGGTGGAAAACGTTCTTCAAAATTATTTCTTGGGAGTCCAACATGTAAAATACACTAGTTATAGTTGCTCTGATGTATAGGTTGGCAAATCACAGGCCAACAGATCAAATCTAGCCCACTCCTTATATGGGTAAAAAAAAAATTATTGGTACAGAGCCAATACCTTTCGTTTATATATGAAATAAAATAAATGAAACATTGGTATTTAGGACATTAAATATTAGGCACTAATATGAGAGAATGATCTCTGAGAGACTAGAAACAAACTAAATAAGCTTTAACAAACCCCAGCTTATTGACTTAAGAGAGCTTTCAGATTGATATTCAGGGAGAGAAAATAAGGTGAAACCTACTGGATTTTTATTCTTTGAGACAGAGCTGGAAGATCATAGAGCTATGGAGATATAGCTATCTAGAGGTCATAGAAAGTAATACCAAAGCAGAGAGCAGTGGACAGTGAAAGGATTCTGAAGAAGTTTGAGGATTCTGCAGAATTTTTACTGGTGTGTGCTTGTGAGGATTCTGTCCGAGGCCAGGTAAAGAACTGTCTAAGAGTAGAGTGAATAGTGTCTAACACTCACACAAGCCTGAGAATGGTGCCTCTACCAACCAGCCAGTCTAGAGAAACCTGTAATTCATGAAGCATTGGGTAAAATATTCAGTAGAGGTGAATGCTTTTCTCTAGACCAAACATTGCTCCAATCCCACATAAAAGCTAGACCTGAGAAAACAATTTCCAAGTGATTTGACTGGATACCAGAATAATACATCATTTAAGCAAACTCCTAAAAATCCATGGTCAAAGAAAAAAATAAAAAGAGAAATTAGACAATATTTTTAACTGAATCATAAAGAAATTGAGACATTTATATTTTCAAGATACAACTAAAGTTCTAATGGGAAATTTATAGTTTTAAATACCTTTATTTGAATGGAAAAAGGCATGATGTAAATAATCCAATTATCCACTTAAAGAAGGTAGATACGATCAAATTAAATTCAAAGTAGAAGGAAGGAAGTAATAAAAATAAGAGCAGAAATTAATGGTATAGAAAGCTGAAAACAATGAGAAGTTAATAAAGCCAAAATTTGGTTCTTAAAAAGATTAATAAAATTTATAAACATCTTGCCAGACAGATGAGAAAAATAATTGAGAAAATACAATATATTAATATCAAGTATGAAAAGGGGGTAGCATTGTTGATGTTAATAGATATCAAAGGCATAGTAAGGGATGACTATGAATAAGTTTATATCAGAAAATTTGCCAAGTGAGTTTCCTTGAAAAATAAAAGATAACAAAAATGATGTAAGCTCAAATGGGAAATCCTGAATAACACTTTATCTACTGAAGCAAATGAATTTCTTATCAGAACGTGCCACAAAGAAAACTCCTGGCTCATCTGATTTCACTGGTTAATTCTATTAAACATTAAGGAAAAAATAAGATGAATCTTACAATAACCCTCTCAGAAAAGAAAAATAAAGAGCACCTCCCAATTCACTGATGAAACTAAGATAACCCTGATATCAAAATCTGGAAACAGTACAAGAATATATTGATCATAAATATGTTTGTAAAAGTTCTTAACAAAATATTACCAGATGTTTCCAAAAACCTATGATAAACATAATATCATGAGCAAGTAATATTTAAAGAATAAAAGATTCACCTTAATATAAGCTAAGAGCTAACACATGTAGTGTTTTCTCTGTAATGGGCCCTATTCCAATTGTTTTATATATACTTCCCCAATGAATCTATTAGGTAGATTCTATTATTTTTTTCTATTTTATAGATGAGGAAACAGAGGCACAGAGAGGTCAGTCACTTTCCCAAGGCCACACAATGAGTAAGTGTAGAGTCAGGATTGAAAGCCAGTCTGTCTGACTCCAAATTGCATGCTTTGAGTTAGGAGCAAACCCTGGTTCAAGGCCAGGTCACAGGCAAGAAGGTCTCGATCAAGTAGCCAGCTGCGACGCACGCACTTCCCAGCCCATGCGCTGGGTCTGTGGACACGTGCACAATGTCATGTGTGTATTTCATTTGTCTTTGGCGAGAAGAAGGTCTATGACATTTTCAGGTTCTCATAAAGTCTACAACCAGAGGAGAGCAAAGAAGAAAGGATATGAATGGAAACACAGGGCACTACAGAGAAATGAGCATGAGCATGGAGGTGGGCAAGGGGGGGCCTAGCAACACTCTTCTATCGCCTGAGGCAGATGTCGCAAAGGAGGCTGCCTGAAAAGACAACAGCAGCCCTGTCATCTTTCTGCAGGGGCTGGCTGGATCTCCTAGCACGGCTTGGTATGCCCTGCTGACTCCCAGCATGAGAGGTCACTCTGTGGACGTGATGGAGGGAGGCAAATCTAGGCCCTCAGGAATTGTGGTCAGGAAAGGGCACTGTGAAGCCACATTGGCCTACATGCCGTCTCCTAGCTGGTGTGAGGAACTGTTGCCTCTCTACCAAATTCCCTTTAGCTCCTCTCAGTTCCTCCCCTGTCCCTGCCCCTGGTGGGGGAGAGCTTCTTCCAGTGTGTTTCAGGAGTTCCTCCAGGATGACCCTGAAACTCAGGAGCCTAGACAGAGCCCCTCTTTCAAGACAAGATTGCAAATAGTGAGCCAGTCTTGGCATCTCATCAAGAGAGGAATTTCTTCCATATAAATGCTTTACAATTTCCCATGTCACAGATAAGGAAACTGAGGCTTAGACAAATAAGGTCACCTCTGAGGGTCCCCCATCTCAGGAAGGAGCAGTACTGACCTGGAGCAGGTGAAATCGCTGCTGAGAGTTGCCCAGCTCAGAAGGGAGCAAACCTTGGCCTGGCCCCCAAGTCTGCCAGGTAGATGCTAATCTATCATCTTCCCAGTTTGGAGCTTTAAATCATGACCTTTGTCTCACACTTAGCTGCCCCTATCCCCTGCCAGGGTTCCCTTAGCATCAGGCAGAACTCTGCACCCCAAGTCTAACACTGAACCTCAAAGTCAGACCAAAGAACCCACATCCTGAACTTAGAGCTTGGAGCCAAGCACCCTTAGCCTAGAGGACAGGGACAGAATCCAGTCCTTTCATCAGTGACCGGTAAAGAGCCCAAAGACTCAACTGCAGGGGCAGGGCCTGGGACCTGAGCCCACAGCCCTGTGCCCAAAGCCTGAGCAAGGAGCCTGCCTGGAGGAGACAAGATTAGGGGCTCAGTTAAACTTGTAGCATCACAGCCCTGAATATCACCAGAGACAAAATCTGGAAAAATGAGATCAGGCCCTAAAACCCAGCGGCCAGAGCCAGAGCACCCAGCCTCAAGCAGAGCCGGTGACTTCTAGTTCAGTATTCAACACCGGAAGCCTGAAGCTGCCTCTGTGCCAAGAGCTGACGATACTGCCCAAGCAAAACGCAGGGCTCATCCCAGCAGCCAGAAGCACGTCCCAGGGCCTGACTGCAGGGCCTGGGCCTGAGCTCCGTGACCGGAGCAGAGGAAGCAGGGGCAGAGCCCCAGTCCTACTCCCAGAGCATAGAACCGCAGTCACTGAGGGTGTGACCACTGGCAGAGCCTGCTGCTCAGAGCCCAGGACCTCGAGATCCCCAGGACCAGAGCCCCACGCCTGGGTGGAAGACAGCGCCTGGAGAAGCGGCCCAGGAGCTGGGGCTGCCCCTTGGATGATGCTCAGCGCCCGGCAGGCTCCAGGCTCCTGCGGTACCGGCACATCATCACAAAAGCCAGCCTCTTCCTCTCCCCTGATTGTTTGCACAGGCTGTCACTCCACCTAGACTGTCCTTTCTCCTTCCCCATTCCTCAGGGCTCATATAAAATGTCAGACCTGTCCTCAAAAAGACTTCCTCTGACGTCCTTGTGCTCAGGGGTTTCTGCTGGTTCCACAAAGTTCCTCAGGACCCTGGGTTGTCTCCCTCACATTTGCTCCAAGAAGCTGTTCAGAGAGGCTTTCTGCACCATTCTATCCCTCTGTGAAGAGGAGAGTCCTGTCAGGGCGGGTGTCCCTGATCAGTCCAACCAGGACTGAGCTCCAGGGGAAAACAGGAGAGAGGACAAGGCTAACACCAGAGGTTTGTGTATATCCGACTGTCTCTGAGGGCAGAAGGTCCTCCAGAGTGGTCATAAACAAAAGAGTGCCCTGGGATATTCTGTCTCAAATGTGGCCTTGGCATACGTCAAGGGCATGCGTGACTGATACTTGGTCCTGGGTTGAGAACACCTGGCTGCTGCCCCAGTCGTGTTAGTAAGAACCTGACATACCCCAGAGCCAGTCTTTCTTGAAGTGATTCTGGAGAATTCAAGGGTAAGGAATAATGTTCTGTGTTGGGTCACTGTGGGCTCAGGGATTCTAGAAATCCCTGTGTGAGGTGCTCAGAATGCACCAGTACAAAAAGGAGACTAGAAGTGGCCAAAAACCTTAGGAACACAGAAAGCTTGTAAAAACATGGATTTGGACTAACATGCACGTTGTGGATGTAGATAGGGCTTAAAACCACTGCATATGACCTTCACAGGGTAGGATAGACACATCAGCAACATAGTCTGACGTAGCTGATCACATACATCAATGGTGCCCCGCCCTGCCCCCTTCTCCTCACTCTGGGGCAGAGTGTGGTGCTAGGGGAGGGCCTCCCTTTCCTGTCCCGCGATGCACTGGCGGCGTCCCACCTGCTGCTCATGGCACCCGAGCTCGATCAGCCCCACCTTCCCGCAGATGACAACGACTGAGTCTGGACAAATTATTCCTGAGACAACACTTCACAGAAGGCACTGCAGAGTCACCCAAATAAGGCTGTTCCTAGAGGGGGTACCTGTGAAAAAAGCTGCTGGGGGCAAGGTCTCTGAGTGTGCAGGTACTCAGCTGAGGACAGGCCACAGGACTCTATGAATACCAAGTTTCAACATGACATAGGATCAAATAGAACATCTGAAAAGTCTTATATTTGTTGAAGATACTGAATTTATACTCTTAATCATCCCCATAGAATCAGCCTCAAGCTCAAATGATTTTCCTGGTAATTCTATCAACTTGAAGGTAAAAAACCAATAGCAACATTATTTCAGAAAATGCAGGAAAAATGAACACTTCACAATAAATGGTAGCACACCTGCATGACCTGGATACCAAACCTGGCAAAGACATTGTGTAAAAATAATATTACAGACCAAAATATTGCATGATCATGGTCACAAAAATTCATAACAAAATATAAACATATCGATCCAGCAACATATGATGAATAAAAGGCATTGTGAGTGAGTGGCCTTTATTAGCAGGAATGCAAGTTAACATTTAAATATCAAACCTTGAAATCCACAATATTTACTAAATCAGCAAGACAAAGTGAAGAGTCAGTTCAATAGATTCTGAAAAATCAATTCACAAAATTTATTACCTGTTCATTATTTAAACAGACCAAAAAACCCTCAGCAAATTTGGATAGGAAGTTTTCTCCCTATGATAAAGTACATCTATAAAGAACTTTGAGCTGTCATTATCTTTAATGGTAAAACAAAAAATTTCCCCCTGTGATTGAAAACAAAGCAAAGATACCAGCTCTCATTCCATTCAATGTTAAATAGCAGATCTATGAATGCAGTATGGCAAAGGAAAGAGAAAGTAGGCAAAAATGTTGAAAATAAAAAAGGAAATCTTTCCCTATTCACCAAAAATATTAATTGATACAAAGAAATCCTAAGGAATCTATTTTTTAAAACTACGGGATCTAATCTATGTGTTTAGCAAGGTTTTAGGGTACAATGACAGTATACAAGAATCAATTTATACATCCATAATTTAGCAACAATAAATTAAAACATAGAATAATCAATATTTCCCAATGTCAGTTCTCAATAGAATCCAGATTCAATTCAATGTCAATCATAATTGAAGAGTAATCAGCTTATTGTATGATTGATATGGAATGCATTAGGGGACAAATTATACTGCATGGTTTCAAGACACTATAAAAATATAGTAATCAAGAAAGTGCTGAATTGGCATGGAGACACATAAATAAGTCAGTAATACAGAACAGAGAATGCAGAAGTGCCATATATATAAAATGGTTGCTTGAATTTCCATGTAGATGTAAAAGGGTTTAATGGGAAGTGAAAAAATTTGAACAAATGTTGCTGAAACCACTAGATATCAATGTGGATAATTGATATTAAACTCTGTCATACATCCTTAAAAAAAAATAGTTGAAGATTGATTTTAGACCAAAATGTGAAAACTGTAAATAAAGCTTTTACAAGACAAGGAAAATATCTTTCTTCATGAAATTTGAGTAGGTAAAAATGTCTTGTCTAGAATAATAAAACCCTAAAGAATAAAGAAGAAAAATGGGTAAACTACTCTTCATCAGGAGTGAAAACTATGCTTATCAAAAGACACCAATAAGAAAATAATGATACAAGCCACAAATTGTTAGAAAATACTTGTGAAATTCATCTGAGAAAAGACTTGTCTCTAGGATATATTAAAATCCTTACAACTCTCCCATAAAAATGCAGAGGAAAATAAAAGGGGCTAAAGACTCAAAGAGAAAATGCACTAAAGAAGGAATACAAATTCCAATAAACACAAGATTATTAACATATTTCACAATATGAGATACTACTCCCCTCTCCCCCACGAAAAAGGCTTCAATTACAACAACTGAAAACAACAGGAATCAGCAAAAACATTAGGAAACCAAAATTTCCCTACTATGCCAGAGAGAAAATAAACAAGTACCACCACTTAAGAAAAGGGTAAGGGTGGCCCTAACATCTTATTGACGAAATGCCTGCTGCCCAGTGGGGTCAGCCTGTTCTGATCTGGCCTGAGAACCACAGGAGGGCAAGTTTAGGGGTTTAGGGAGCCATGCAACTTCCCTCTCTGAATTTCAGTTTCCATATCTGTACCTGGGCCTCTCTGCTTTCATGAACAAAGTATGTGGGGTTATGTCACATGTCTCCTGAAAATTATCAGACCTGTGGCTTTTCCACCCTAGTTTTATGGGAACTACCTGCAGAGTCCAGAGGTCACTGTGCATCCCCTGAGTTGGCCAACAACAGCCTCATGCCTGGCTTACTCATTCTCTCATTCATTCATTCACTCATTCAACCTACAAACATGAGCATGTACATCTCAGAAGGAAGGTCTGTGCTTGCATTATTCCTCATAACAAGTTTCCTATAGAGGCCTTGAGATCCAGAATCTGTCATATTACCCTTTTATCATTATATTTATCAATTATTTTTCATACCAAATAATGCAAGTAAGACTGAAAGTATTGCCTCTGAAACCTCTGGAGAGAACACCATCAGAGGTGCTGCCCAGTCTGAGCTCCCTCACCCTGCCAAACTCAAGATCCCATTTTCCACTCCAGTCTACCTCCAATCTATTGAGAATATTTTGTTTCCTTCCTGGAGAAAGGCCATGTGGGTTGCCAAGCCCCGAGTCACTTTCTTGTTCGCCTGGGGTGGCTGGTGTCAGCTGGGAGTGAGAGTGGTGATCTCCATGTGAGGGCAGCCCCCAGTTCCTCTTCTACCCATGTACCTGCACCGAGTTCTGAATGAAGGCTCTGAAGGTTTGTTTTCCTCTGTGTCTTTGGATTTGCATCTCTTCCTAATTTTCATCTTTGTCCTTCTGCATTCATTGTTTAAAGCTATACTAAGGAAAAGAAAAGAAATCTTGTAATCAGGTCTTATGTGTTTGTGTCAATCATTCCAATTTCAAAGCTCTAAAATACCCAGTGGTAGCCTTTAGTGTTTCCATTGGTCTGATTTGTTTGCACTTCCTTTTCAGTTTAACTTTTTAGAAACACTCAGTTATTCAATTGATTTTCACACTGTCTTTTTATGTTTGAATTCTTCAGTGCTGAATGATGTGTTTTCCTTGTTGAATTACATTAGCCCCACCTTACAAATTGTTATACTTTGCAACTTCATTGTGTATATTTACTAAATTTTGTGCAGTACCGATTTGGTGGTTCTTTGGATCCAAAGATTATTTAGCAGATCTCTGAATTTTTCAAGCAGCTGTTGGTTTTACTTAAAATGTTGTTACTTTTTTCTAATTTTTAAAGAAATGAGAATGCAGAGAATGATCTCCAGTGCCATATTTTATCTTCCAAAGCAATTTGAGGATTTCTTTGTAGTCTAAAATCCTTTGCCCATCCTTCATTCAAATGCTTATTCATTGACTCTACAAACATGCATGGACCTCTGCATGTCATGACTAAGCCCTGCCTTGTGCATTGGAGTCACTTAAGTGAGAGAGAAGAGTGGTTATAAGATGGGGGTGTGCCTTACACATGGGCAATGAAAAGAAAGGCTTTCTGCAATGAGAGAATGGTGTGCACACTGGATTGGGAGAACCTTCTGGAGCCACAGAAGGAGATGTTTAATTAAGGAAATAGAAAGACAAGGGCACCGTAGAGGGTGTGTGAGCTCTTTGTTGCTGTGGGCCTACTCACCTGATCCTCAGCAGGAATGGTCTGCCCCGGTTGCCTAGCGCAGTTTTGTTCCGAGTAGAACCTAGAGCAGCGGCTCCATGGTGTTGTGTGGTCCACCTGGCCATGGGGCTCTAGGAGCCTCTGTGTCAGACTGGTCAACTATGGAGGAACTGCATCCTGCTGGGGATATGCACTTTTGTCAAAAACAGGAGACACTGGGTTATTTCATGAGAGAAGCACCTAACAATGTGAGAGCAAGTCTCATTATCCCTGGATATCAGTGGAAGATGGTGGATTGTGCTGAGATGGTTCAATTTTTCATAGTTCTCTTGCTTTTAGGCAGAATTGTGCAGTCATTCAAAGAAAGGCTTTCTATACACAGAGATCAGAAACCTGCCAGTAGCAGTTCAGCACTATTCGTAGTGAAACGTAACACTCTTAACAAGTTTCACTCTGGGTTGGATGAAGACGGACACTCAGAAGTAGTTGATGACCCAGATATGTACAAACCTGCAAGAAGGGATATCACGTGCATTGTGGTAGGACATGGGCCGAACGACAAACCTCAGTGTTCAGACCAAGAACAGCCTATGTACGAGACAGCAAGAAAGATCCAGGCTCTGGAACAAGAACAAAAAGCCACTGAAATACAAGTGCAAGAAGCTAAAACATTCTTCAAACCTCTACCAGCAACCGAAAAAAGACTCAAGCTCTCATTAGTGATCTTTATGGCCTGTGTGAAAAGTCACATACTGTCTCTGCAGGAAGATTGCCTTAAGATCAAAGAAATGGCAATTTCTTTGGGGGAGAAGACCATTGGTAAGAACTTGGAATTAGGGGAACTGGGGAATGGAGATGATGTTGATGACCACATAAAGGGATCCAGGAGGAAACTGAAGTATGCTCTAACACCAAATGCACATTTAAACATTCAAGCTAGGGAGGAAAGGCAATTCTGCAACAATATTGCCAAAGAAGAAAAGGGAAAACTCCACATGACAGGTCGTCACAAAGGTGCCCAGACCGCAGAAGCCTCCATTGAAAGGGCATATCCCTATCTTGAGGAGAAAGAAAATGAAATTACCAAACCACATCACCAAAATGAAATAGAGCATGTGGGGTTACTACCTGTCAAGGAAGATCTTGACTTACAGCACAAGATGGGAAGTTCTGAGGCCAGTGGCCCGATGAATCTTGAAACTGAACAGCTAGAGACCTACCGAAATCAATTCCAAGATCTGGAATTGCACCTGGAGAGAACCATTTCTTCTTATCAATGTCAGATTCTGACCCTACAAAGTAAAGCTCTTGATAACTGGCTGAGAGCTCAGGAAGCCAAGCAAAACCTCCTCATTGCCAGACAAGAGGTGGCAGACATGAGACAAAGAATAAGGGAAAGAGCTATTCAACTCCGGCTTCTGGAGGCAGATGCTCAGGTATTTAATGATCTCAGCGGAGCATTTGGCCGGGAGAATTGCTTCCCTGATCTCTGTGCACAGAATGGTGGTAATTCTGAGATGTGAGGGTCCCTGGCCCATCTACTCAGACCCTCCCCTTGACTGCCCTCCTTTCAATCCTCCTCCTCTTTCTCCATCACCTCCATTTTGTTCTTCTCACCTCTTTTCCCCAACAAGATGTTCATTGTTGAGTCTCAATGGGGAGTTCCTGGCAAGAAGATGTCTTCTTCCCCCACCTCTGCTAAGAAGGCTAGGTGCCTTCCCAAATGAAACGTTTTCTCCCCCAAAGCATAGTTGTCCTCTTTTTCATCCACCATGGCCTGTTTTTGTTTTTTTTTTCCTGGACACTGCCATCCAGAAAACGGATGTGTGTCACCGCTTAGCTTCATTCAGCTCTGTGTGACCTTAGTGTTCAAAATCCTGAAACACCATAATGATCTTCATTCACCAGATTTATTATTTTTTCCTCAAAATATCTTTGAATTCTCTACATATTTATTTTTAGGGGAGAAATCTCTTTTTATTCAAGTGGTTTTACTTTCATTTTGCATCTTAATAGTAATAAAAATTTCAGGATAGATTAGAAAATTGAGATTATATAAATTATCCCATTACATTATACTATCTTGAAAATATAAGTAGTGGGCTTTTATTTGATGACTAGCCTACTCTTCTTTAAACGATAGTATGTTATCTATAAACGATTTAGACCACAAAGACATTTAAAATAGAAAAAGGCTTTTCTCTGTTAAAGTTTTTATTCAGCAACATTACAAGAGAACGGTGAAAACTACTTCATGATGTCAATAAATTTTACTTGAATTAAAGACTGGCTAATGTGTGGATTGAGACAACCTGTGAAGTGGGGAGTACAGCAGGACGGACCCATCTATGACTGTTGCCCTTTGGCTGTTTGAATCTCTGGAAGTGTCAGGACTAATGTATACACGCAGTATAAAGAGTGGGCAGATCAGCCTGTAACCCCTCATCTTTGCCCCACATAACTAGGAGACTGGGCCACTGGGACCCTCAGACTGTTCATCTAGATGATGGGCCTATCCCAGTGTCACTCTGTCTTTGCAATACCACCTTTAGGCTCACATGTTGGTGTCCTTGGTGGCATCTTGTGCTAAGCGCTTGGGTGGCATGTGGAATAGATCTGGCCCACAGCTAGTTTGACACATGATCGAACATGTCCCCAGGTTTGGCAAGTGGGGAATGTTGGTGACATGGCAAGGGCGAAGTCAGGCACTTAGGTAGAGTCTTGGTCTAAGACAAGGCAAGTCCCCCCACCAGAGCAATATGCTCAGCTTTTCTCTACTGGGTCCTGGTCCAGAGGCATAGCCATTCTGCCAGAACAAAGCAGCTGTCGGTCTTCAGGGGAGGCTTGCCTCAAATCCTTGAAGTCAGCATAATCAAGATACATAATGAGTACCCAGAACCTACAGGTCATCTGACTGCCACTGAGCCTCAGGCTATCTATTTCTACACCTGCATCCCACATTTTGAACTTCCTACCAATGATTCTGGGAAGATTCTAATAGGAGTCAAGGATCTCCTTATGCCTGGTACCTAGCACATACCTAGAAACAGACAGTAGTCTATACTAAAACTTCCCCAAGGATGAAACTCTGAGCCTGGCTTAGACAAAAAGGGATGGGTCAAACATCAGGGCATTCCCAGAAAACAGGAAACATCAAGAGAGTAAAACACTCTGCTCCTATCAAACCACCCAGTGAGGGAAACAAAGGATTTTGGAAGGGCAGGGATGGAGGGGTACCTAGACTTGGGGACCCAGTATTAGACAGGATCTTGTACCAACACCCTCATAGTCTGTACCTCTGCCTGACAGTCCACCATAAGCAAGGGCCCATTCTGGTGGAGAGCATTTG
Source organism: Smutsia gigantea (assembly GCA_032199065.1). Taxonomy (NCBI): domain Eukaryota; kingdom Metazoa; phylum Chordata; class Mammalia; order Pholidota; family Manidae; genus Smutsia; species Smutsia gigantea. The sequence continues at coordinate 101,166 of JAVSCE010000959.1, forward strand.
CTAAAGGGGCATTGTTTTGGTTCTGTCCTAATTTGGTGCCTGACACAGTCATACTTTGTTCTAGCTCCTATCTTTATTTATATATCTGCTCTGATTTGGTTGTTCCTGCCTTGAAAGCAGAGAGACCCATCTCTGGCACCAAATCGTCCCTGGGCAGGTCACAGATCTGCTGTATATACCTCCTTATGTAGGTGACTAGCAAGAAGTTGATAAAGGCTTAGTTTTTTGTTCTAGGGCCTGGGATGTGGACATGAGAGCTGTGAAGGTTACCAAGAAGCCATGCTGTGCTCTGTGTCCTGAAGACATGTAGGGTCTGGCACTGGAGTGACCTGCATCCACATGTCCTGTCAGGAAGCCAGCCCGTGAGAGGTGGGCCTAACAGGTTATCAAGTTCTATCTCATTGCCCTTCAGCCTCAAACAGGGGCCAGGAGAAGGTAATGGGTCAGTATCACTGCTGGAGAAATCAAGGTGTGGGGAAGGACACGTGTCTGGGCTCTATTCCTGTCTCAACCACTATACAAATGTGCTTTGCGTCACTGACAATTTCTTTATTTCAAGCCGACTCCTTTGCAGAAAATCAATGAAAATTGGAAAATGACCAGCAGAGGGCAGCATATACCAGGTGTTCCAAAGAGTCAGTCATCCATGTCCCTTTCATAGAATCACCCTCTGCCTTAAAGACGTGATGCAACATTGGGCAGTTCACTGTCTCTGGCTTGCTCTCCTTCCTTTTATTTCTGCCACTTTCCTCTGTGTTCCTTAACAAATGTTTCTCAATTCTTCTCTCTTCACTTATATTTTAATATAGTCAATAAATGTAGGCTCTTGGCCCTGTGTGTTCCAGGCCATGCACATCATGGGGACCATGGTGAGGCAGGCCCTCCTTCCATCACTCCCAGTCCACTCTACCAGTCTTGGCATCCATGTCTGTCTGTCTATCTGTGAGCTAACCTTAGAAATCCAAGAAAGGGAGAGCCCTTCTTTCTACAAGAACTGAGGCCCTGTTTCTTATAGAACAAATCTGAGAACTGCTTGGATCACCAATAGCAGGTACTGAGGCAGAAAGGACTGTCCGGGACCCCTCCTGGTGTAGTCGCACTAGGCTCTTCACCCTTTACTGCCTGCAAGTTTTTCCAGTCAAGATTAAGGGATGGGTGCTGAATTGAAATGATGAAGCCCTGCTCACTGCTCCTCACTCTGGGGCAGGAGAGTAGTGCTGGAGGAAAGGGGGGGATCCTTTCCTTTTTGTTCTATGATGCACTGGGGAAGTCCCTTCTGCTGATCATGGGGGAGAAGCTTTATCAATCTAACCTTCCCATAGAAAACAAGATTAAGCCTGGACGAATTATTCCAAAGAAAAGCCTTTACAGAAGGCACTGGAGAATCCCTAAAATCAGGCCAATCCTTGAGGAGACACCTGTGAAAAAGGACCTGCTCGTAGTGAGGTCTCTGAGTATGCAGTTGTTCAGCCAAGGAAATGCTCCAAAATTCATGAATTAAATAACAGAATGACACAGGATCAAGTAGAAAACCTGAAAAGTTATGTTTGTCTGTGACAATGAATTTATACTCTAAATCATCCAATAAAGTCAACCACAAGCTCAGATGACTTTCCTCCTAAATTATATCAATCTGAAGGAAGGCATAACCTTAAATGAACTCTTTCAGAACATAGAGGAAAGGGAACACTTGATGATAAATTTGGGGATACCAGTATTACCCTGATATCAAAATGTCAAAGGCAGTATGCAACAGTAAAATTACAGACCCATACACCTCATGATGATGCTCACAAAGATGCATAACAAAATATAACCATATTGATTCATTTACATATAAATATAGGATAGCATGATCAAGGGGCATTTTTTTCACTTTTTATTACATTTAGTTTTAAATGATTTAAAACAAAAACAAGACCTCTTCTGTGTTCAAGGTTCAATTTTACTAAAATTATTTTTGAATTTTTGATTAAGATTATTGATAAGGATTCATCCCTAATTAGGCATAAGCTTCATTATGGAGTTCTGAATGATCAAGGGACATTTAATACCAGCAATGCAAGTTAAAACTTGAATGTCAAATATTGAAATATACCCTATTCATTAAATCAGGGAGACAGCCAAGTTATTTCAATAGATTCTGAAAAATCAACGAGTAAAATTCGTGACCCTTTCATTAATTTTTTAATTTCAGCAACTTTGGAATAGAGGGCGATTTCCACAGTCTGATAAAGTATGCTTATGAAGAACCTTGAGTTAACATTATTAGTGAATAGAAAAACACTCTACCTATGATGACTGAGAACAGGGTAAAGATACCATCACTCATCACCTCCCTTCAGGGTCAGGTAGAGGGTCCAGTCAGTGCAAAACAGCAAAGGAATGAAAAGGTAGTCAAGAATGTTGGAAAGAAGTAAAACTTTCCCTATTCACCAAAGACATGAAATGATTTGAAAAAATCCTGAGGAATCTATTTTTTAAAACTACTATTATCTAATCTGTGTGTTTAACAAAGTCAAGAGTTCAATGTACAGCAATTTATGCTTCTGACTAGAAATGATGCTAATTATGTTAACTTTTGCTTACAGAGCATTTGTATTTCTTTCTTTGTGCATTATCTTTTCAAGACTAATGTCAACTTTTTTATTCCTTTTCATTTTTACTTGTGAGTTGTAAGAATTTTCATGTAATCAAGGATAAGTCCTTTCTCACATGAATTTGTGAATATTTTCTGACAATGTGCTCATCCCATTTTCTCACTGGTATCTTTTAGCAAAATTAATTACAACAGAAGAATCACTATTTCTCAATGTCAATTATCAACAATAGTATTGGGATATTCTAGTATCCAGATTCAACTCAATCTCAGTCATAATCCTAGAGAAATTTACCAGTTTACTCCACAATTGATATGGAATACATTAGGGGAGGAACTACACTACATGATTTCAAAACTTACTATAAAAATACAGTAATCAACATAGTGTTGAATTGGCTAAGTCAGTAAAGCTTTATAAGAAAATAGAATATTTTCATGAAATTGGAGTGGGCTAAAAAGTCTTGTAGGACTTTAAAACCCTAAACAAACAACAATAAAATAAATGTATAGACTACCCTTCACCGAAAGTGAAAACTCTGCTCAGGAAAAGATACCAGTGAGAAAATGGGATGAGCACATTGTCAGAAAATATTCACAAATTCATGTGAGAAAGGACTTATCCTTGATTACATGAAAATTCTTACAACTCACAAGTAAAAATGAAAAGGAATAAAAAAGTTGACATTAGTCTTGAAAAGATAATGCACAAAGAAAGAAATACAAATGCTCTGTAAGCAAAAGTTAACATAATTAGCATCATTTCTAGTCAGAGAAATAGTCATGAAACCACAATGAGATATTACTTACAACCCCAGGAAAAAAGCTAAAATTAAAACAGTGAAACAACAGGAATCAGCACGGATATGAGGCAAACAGAGTTGCCCTACTCTGCTGAGGAGAAAGTAAATACACACCAGCACTAAGGATGACCCCAACATCTTACCAACTTCTGAGAACCAAAGGCTACAAGTGACACCTAGAGAGAAACTTGGGTGCCTGCCTCCCAAGCTAGTAGGGTCAGCATTTCCTGATCTGTCCTGAGAACCATAGGTGGGCAAGGGAACAATGCCAGCTCCTCTTTCTGGGCTTGTTTCCACAGCAATACACCGGGCCCTCAGCTTTGCCTAACCAGGGTCCTCCTCCCCAGGGTTGTGGGTCTGCCTACATCTCCCAGAACCTACCAGGACCATGTGCCTTCTCCACTGTGCTTTGAAACATCTAGAGAGTTCATAGAGTTCATTGTGCAGAGATAAAGTTGTCCAACAACTTTATCTAAGTCATTCACACATTCATTCATTCATTCATTCATTCATTCAGCTCATCAACAAGAGCAGGCACACCCCAGTCTTTGCTACAATCCTTTTATAGATACCAATGGGTATTATCTGCCAATTCTATCTTTCAAATTTTGATTTTTGATATAAGAAAGTACCAGTAAAGCTACAAGAGTGGCTCCCAGTCCTCCTCCTTTACAGAAAACATTTAAGTGGCCATGCCAAGTTGTGGTTTTTAGCCCTACAACTTCCATGCTCCAGTTGAGGGCTGCAGGCCCTCTGTCCAATGTGGATGGGACTTTTCTATTCCTTGCCTCCATGCTGAACAGGCAGCCAGGATGGGATAGACTGTACTTTTCACCTGGGGTTAGGCACCAAGGATTTGCTTTCCTCTGTATCTTTGCTTTTCTATTCTTTCTTGTTTTCAATTTCTACCTTCTCTATTTAAGAGAGAAATAGCCACTGTGCTTAGCACTCTGAGTTTTATATCGTCTTCAGATTTTCTGAAACCTAAGATATACTGTTTCATATATACAAGGTCTTAGTCGATTGAGGCTGCTATGACAAAATACCATAGACTGGATGCTTATAAACAATAGAAGTTTATTCTTACAGTTCTGAAGACTGGGAAGTCCAAAACCATGGTGCTGGTAGATATGGTGTTGGGTGAGGTCTTCCTGGTTTGTACTTTAATTTCTGTTACTTTCTTCTAATTCTGCTAAAATGTAATAACAGGAATGAGGGCAGAAAAGGTGGAGGAAACACCATGTGCCAAGAACTGGGTGGGCATTTGGGGCCCTAGAACCAAAAGTTCAATCAGAGGGGAAATAAGGGCCACGGGCAAAATAGATGGTGAATGAATGCCTTACTGTTTCAGCGCTGCCCACCCAGTCTGATGGGGCATGGCTGGCCTTGGTCACATGTCACAGACCTGAGACAGAGAACAACAGAAACAGTTCTTCTCCAACTTCATGTGTTTGATGATACCTGGTGTAGGTTGGGTACAGTAAGCAACTCAGCTCAGTGAACCTCCATGACGTGCTGTCGTTCAACTAGCCCTGATAGCCACGGGGGGACTCTACAGCAAACTGGACCACTGTGTAGCAACTTCATCCTGCTAGAGTCTGCACTGTGGGGAGACCCAGAAAATGTCTCTGGGGAAAGAAAAACCCTCAAATATTCAGATGAAAAAGAACTGAGGGATGATACTGCAATTAAGGTCCAGACATTGGAAGAACAGAGTCCTTAAAAATCCAAATGGAAGAAGCTAAAACACATTTGAAAGTACTGTGGGCAACTGAAAAAGATTCATTGTCTCCATAGTGATTTCTGTGTCTGTGTGAAGAATCAAACGTTGTCTCTTCCAGAACTCTGGCTCAAGAACAAAGAATTGTCAGGTTCCCTGAGAGAAAAGGACACATCTCCAGAGAATAGAGATCATGCTGGTGACCAGGTACGAGGATCCTGGAGGAAACTGAAGGTCATTGCAGCCATCATGCAGCCACATAAAATTGATGATCTGGAGAAAAATCAGTTCCATATCAGCATTGCTGAAGAAGAAAAGAGCCCATCTGGCAGGTTATTATAAAGATATCCAGAGGAAGCCTCAAGCAAAAGAGGACATCAGCATCTTGTGAAGAGAGGAAATGAAATGACTGAAGTTTTTTGGAAGAAAGGGAAGTTTTCAGAATAGACCATAACTTACACAATAGATAAAAAGGTTTGAAGCAAATGACTTGATGACCCATGGAAAGGAAGAGCTGGACATCTACAGAATGTGATTTCAGGATCTCAAGGAAGCGATGGAAAGAGACATTTGTTCTTTTCAGGGCCAGGTTCTGTCCCTACCACTAAAAGCTCACAGTATTTGAGAGCTCAGGAGGCAGAAAGAAATCTCATTTCCAGACAGGAAATCACAGACCTGAGACAGAGACCAACAGAAAGAGCAGTTCTTCTCCAACTTTATGTGTTTGATGATACCAGTGGGATGTTTGGTAGGGAGCATTACATCCCTAATCTCTGGGCACCAGGTGGTGTGTTCTTTGTTATGGAAGGTCCAGCTAAACAGACCTCTGGCTGTCTGCCACCTGCCCTATTCCTCCTACCCCACCTCATCTTCTTAGCCTCAGTCTGATGTTTCCATGGGTCTAAATAAGAGCTGCTGGCAAGAGGAAGCCTTCTTCCTATACCTTCCCCAGGAAGCCTGGGGGCATCCCCTTAAACTGGCTTCCCACCAAACTGGGGTCATGGTCCTTATTTTCACTGGATACCCTCCTCCAGGAAATGGGATGATTTATCTCCTACTTTCACTCATCTCTACATCACCATAATGGTCAAAAGCCTGAAACACTCTGAAACCTTTCAGTCTTTTGGTTTCTTATTTTTCCTTAAAATATTTTTATTCTATATATTTTAGGTTGGATAGCTCTTGTAAGCAAGTGATTTTATCTTCTCATTTTGCATCTTGATCAAAGACCATTTTCACAATAGATTTAGAAAATAGAAATCATCTAAGTTATTCTCACTATATTGTACTTTTTAGAAAAATAGAAGAGGTAGATTTTTATTTGGTCAGAGAGTCCACTATTCCCTAAAGAATACAATTTCATGTGTGGGCATTTTCATTCACAGAGATGTGGAAAACAAGCAAACTTTCCCTCTGTTAATGGTTCTATTTAGTAGCATTGCAAGAAAAAGATGAAAATTACTTGGTGATCTCAACAAGTTATAGCTGAATTGAAGAATTACTCTGTGGTGAGTAAGTGGCAGTTTTTGGAGTGGGGAGTCTAGTAGAGCTAAACAAATTCCTACCTTGTGCCGTCTGGCTGTTCCCATCTCTAGCTGGGGCTGGACTAAACTGAGCTGCTCAGTTAAAAGGGAGGTGAGCCCACAGCTCCTCACCTGTGCTCCACCACAGCACATGAGACTCTTTATCTGGAATTGTAGGTTCCCCCTAGTGTCCCCCCATCTTCACAATGCCATGATCAGGCTGCATCTGCTCAGGCCTCAGTCTGGGCCTTTGCTAGTAAGAATGGAGTAGGGAAGTGTTATTACTTGGCAGTTCCACGGATCCAGAGTCAAACTGGTGTAGACTGTGGGTGAAGCCATCAAGGCTGAACCTGGGGTAATGAGCTGAGGAGGCCTAGGTCTGGGGCCCGGGCCAGGACAACAGCCCAGGCTGAGCCCAGGACCTCATCCATGGATGCTGCCCTGATGGCCAGAGGAGCAGCTGGTTTTGTGAGAGAATCTGTGGCAAGCATTCCTATGAGTCGGTCAGAACAGGCTTTGAGCTGGGGCTCTAGGATCCGTCTGCAGGGCGATATCTTTCAGTTTATGACGTTTGGCTGGGCCTCAGCTCTGATGACATATATAGTGCAGTACTGGGAACTGCCTGTCACTGATCCAGAAGTTCCAAAATGAGCAAACCATCTCACTGGCGGCTGGAGCCTGGCACCTGCCGGGTAGTTTATAATAAGGGTTGTTGGAGGATGAAACACTGAGCCAAGTGTCTGTGGACAAATGAGTATGGAACAAGCCACCATGCCTCCTCAGGCAAAAGAAGCATGAGCAGAGCTAAGGCATTCTTTTCCTAGGAAACCAGCCAGTAAGCAAATGTGGTCCACACACTCATTTCTGACGGGGGCATGAGAAGGTATCGATGAGGCACTGTGGACACTAAAGCAGCACGGACTGGATGCGTCACATCACTCTCCTTCATGTTTGCGTTTCTAGACCTAGATCACTTATCTCCAACCCAACTGCAAGGGAGGCCTAGGAATGCTGCTGCTTGTGATCTCAAGAAGAGGAAAATGACCGTTTCTGCCACAGTTCAGGTAAACATACAATTTAGGGAATTTTGCTTCAGAAGAAATGCCTTATACCATGTTTGCACCTGCTGAGAATGATAAAGTAGAGAAAGAAAAAAAAGATAGAAAACTGAAACCAAAGTGGGTGAAGGAGAGAGATCACTGAGCCATGGGGAGGGTGTGAGATCCAGCACATAAGTAAACTGTTTAGCCTTACAAGGGAACAGAGACAGCTTATGCTTGGTGAGAGGAGGAGGTCAGAGTCTGTGGTCACTGATGTAAATTGGTCGGGAGGTTTGATTGTTGGAAACCTAGGAAGTTATTTTCTGATATTTTCAATTTGCAATGAAATAAAAAGTATCTTTAGATAAAACTGCCAATAGGAAATAAAAGGGAATATGGTCTAAACTTATTTTCTGGGGGTGTGAGAGAGTGAATGGAGATGAATGTCGCAGCATTATTGGGTGGCACTTCGGACTCCCCCGATATAACAGGGCATGGATTTACAGTGAGAGTGCCATCGCAGTTGTATATTTTTCTATGGCCATAGTCAGCTCTCCAGGAGCAGATAAGGAGTAGATAAAGAGTAGAATTTAACCATGTTGAAACTTTTTTCCAGGACAACTAGAAGAGCAGGAGTGGGAATCAATAAAAAGTGGAAACTGCATTAAGAGAGATTAGAATGACTGACTACCTTGCTCACTAAACTCAGTAGGAGGGAAATGAAGCTATGAAGGCCGTAGTGGGCAGTGAGGAGGAGATGGTAGGTCAAGGAGTACATGATCCCAGGAAGTCCAAAATACCTGATTCCAGGAAGGGGTGAGCTGAAAGGATTGCTGGTGGTAGTCAGAGAGTAGGATGCTTAAAACTAAAATTATTGAGAGGTGCATTAGTGGTGTTAAGAATTCTGGAAAGTGTGTGCTGAAGTTGGAAAGAGAACAAAATACTGAGAACATGAAGTATCAAGGAACTAAGTAAGAATCCTGTTCTTGAGAGAATGTCTATATGGATATTGTAGATATATTCAGATTTGCAGTAGGTGTTTTAATGAAGCATAAAATCTTCAAGGATGCTTTATAAGCCTTCCTATAGAGGTTTACCATTGACAAGAAAGGACAGAAACAGCACTTAGGGCACAATCTCCTGATCTCCAACTTCCCATATTTCCTTTCTGAGGCCTGAGGCCCCAATGGACTCCCCAGAAGGGTCAAGTGGGACTAACAGAGATTTCCTCCTAGGGAGGAAGCCTGCTGCACCGTGAGCGGGCCAAGCACCCTGCCCAAAGCCCTGGTGGAGAGAATTCCCGGCATCTGCTGCCTGCACTCCACTCCCAGCTGTAGCAATGATACTCCCGTTGTCTCAGGGCGTGTCAGGAATGCAGAGAAGGACTACTGGCCTTCTGTAAAGGTGGGACTCAAATTTGTTTTCAAATATATATATATATCTTCAATGCTATAAAACCAAGTGAAGATAATTCAATTTGTTGTGATCCAAATTTTATCTACTTGGAGATTCTTCAACACAATTGCTTCAGCTGCCAGGTGAATATGTCTTTGTGTGGACCTAGGAAAAAAGTTATTCCCACAGATTTCTCTGTGTATTTGAACTTCTCAGAAATATTCCACTGCCTAGAAAATCTATTCTTACATTGATCACTTTAGAGATTTAGCTAGATGGTTTCTGCTGTTCATGTCAGTTCAGTGCTATGGAACTCTCATGCTGAGCTCGCTGCAGTGCTAGGGGAGGCTGCAGTCATCTTCTCAGTGCCCACCCATGCCTGTTACTATCGTGATCCCAATAGTCAGGTGAAACAGTAACATCTAAAGGCATGGTTATATCTTGCTATGTGTCATTTTCCATTTATTTTAAGTTTGAATTCTTCTTGTGGAACAGCCTGAGAACACTAGTTTTTGAAATGACGCTATGTTAAAGAAAGGGCTAAGAAAGCTCTTTCTTCTGTTTTGTGGAATTTGACTTTGGATTAACTCTCTAGCTCTGTTTGCCTGGAAACCTGATAAAGGTGGAATGTCAGCTGTGTTACTGAGTAAGATTCATATGGTAAAATTGACCTCTGATTGTGAAATGCCTCTGATCCAGGAGAAGTGAATGAATTAAAAATATGAGGTTGGGAGGCATAACTTTGGATTTCCCGAAGTGTGATGATTCTTGTAACTCACATTTCCTTGTGAAGACCTGGAAACTTTGCCTGTGGAGCTGTTGTTATGAATATAAGATATTTTGGTTTCTAAATGGCAAGATTTCTGGCTTTTCTTAAGGCTGAGTAATATTCCAGTATATGTGTGTGTGTGTGATTTTCTTTATCTATTTATCAGTCAACAGACACTGTGTTATTTCCATAACTTGGCTATGTGAATAATGCTGCAGTAAACATGGAGTACAGATAGCTCCTCAAAATACATATTTCATTTCCTTTGGCTATATACCCAGATGTGGGATTACTGGATCATACTGTAGTTCTACGTAAAAAACTTTTTAGGAACCTTCATACTGTTTTCCATAGAGGCTGTGCTAATTTACATTCCCACCAATAGTGTATGTACAATGGTTCCTTTTCCCCCAGTCCTCACCAACACTTGCTGTCTTTTGGCTTTTTGATAATAGCCATCCTAACAGGTGTGGAGTAATATTGGTTTGCATTTCTTGGATGATTAGTGATGTTGAGCATTTTTCAGACCAGTGAACTGTACACTTAAAAATGATTAAGATAGTGAAATTTTATTTGTATTTTATCACAATATAAAATATATATATGTAATCTATATCTATATGTCTATAAGCTATTTCTATCTATCTTTACATATATGGATCTCAAGATGTAAGACATAAACCACAAAGAAATTAAAAAATAAATACATTTGTTCCTGTTAGGAGAGCGAGGCTTCTAAATCCGGATTGCACGTCTAAGCCACTATTGCACCAACTTGTGTAGCTCTAGCTCCGTCAACACCTTAACTACCACTGGGGAACAGGGAGTAGCTCCTGGACTGCTGTGTGGATTGCTGTCAGGTCTCCTTCCAATGCTGCCCAGATGGCAGACCAGGTTTCCTGTCCTTTTGTCCCTCTAAGTGGAGCCAAGAACAGGTATGGCCTTTAAGAGTCAGGTGAGCTGACAAGTAGAGTAGAACTAAGATTCCACAGCATGCACTTTGCACCCAGCTATCATTTGTAAATATTTACACGTCACTCCACATTATGATATCAGGCAGCCAAAGCCAAAGAAGATACTAACAAAATAAATTAAATGCAAGAGGCTGACACAAGATTATAGTTATCATTAATAACTTTGGATTTCAAAATTTTAAGTTTGTTAGAGCATTATGTCTCCAGTTATAAAAAGTTGTATATTTGAACTTCTCAAAATATGAAAAAATCATTTTCTGATGAATTTACCCTTTAACTTCTTGTATGTATTGGTGTTTCATGTGGGGCTTTGATTGAAACAAAATTGTTTTTAATTTTGCTAGGACTTGTTAAAGTAATGTAACATTAGACTGAAGTGGCTGTCATGTTTTGGCAGCCTATGTAAGCAAACTGAAACCGAAGCCAGAGTCTATGTACTGGAATCTGGGAAAACGAAACTTAAGAGCAACTCATCTCACCAACAGCCCAAGAGGCGTTCTCAGACCAGAAAAGCACTAGCACTACAGTCAAATCATTTCTCTGCTTTGCTTTGCATCTTCTCTGTAAAAGTTTTTCCCCTCCCTAGCTTCTGTCGGTCCCATTACGTGCTACTCCAATTCAAACTGATATTTGCTTAAATAAACTCTTACAACTTTTAATGTGCCTCAGTTTATCTTTTAACAGTTCAAGCATCCACTGCTCTATGATAGTCACAGAGCAGATGCTCCAGTCCCTGCTTACGTACTGACCATGTTAGAGTGCTTGCCACACAGAAGGCAGAATACTCTGATGCCCTTATCAGTACACGAGGGTCAACTCTGGGTGTACTGAAAATTGTGCCCTGACTCTGCTGCTCCTGGAGTACTGGAGTATCTAAAATATTCCTTATGATGGTTCAGAAGCAGGAAGGGAAGTTTAATAATATTATGCAAGAAGTTTCGACTGTACTTTCTTTCTGTCAAATATGGCAAGAGGGATGAGGGACAAGGTGTGCTCACATGCACACACATTTGTATTTATTTTCAGCCCTTGCCCCCCAGCGACCTCTTTGTTGATGAGTATAATGTGTATGTTCTGCTGTTTTTCTCATGGTCACTCCCCAGCTGAGCCCTCTAATGCAGACCACAGCGTGGACAGTAGTAGAGAGGCCGGCTAATCCACTGGAGACTGCTCAGGGGAAGACCTCAGGTAGCACTTTGCCTTGGAAAGACAAAGTTGAGATTGGGATATTTAAAATATGGATGAAGGATTGTAAGGGATTGTAAGGGGAAGGTGTGGTCATAAGTAAAGCCTGGGATCTCAGCAGCTAATGTGTTACCTTTTCACATTGGAGCATCTCAAAAGCCATTCATTGAGAGAAAGGGTGCCATTTGAAAGGGAGTTTCGCTACAATTATAGGAACTCTAGTAAAAATAACCATTGGAAAATTTCCCCAAATGTGTTTAGATTCACAGAATGTGGCCCTAAGCAGTGACACTGAGTGGGTGTCACCATAGTGAAGATGCGTTTGAGAGGTTTTCTCTTCTCTGTGTTTTGTAACCTGTTTCAACCTCCAGTTGCTGCTTCCATGTGGAGTTTTCTCACATTCAAGGATGTGGCCTGTGACCTGCTCTTGTGCCATTGCAGCCTCTCAAAGCATGGAAGAGTAGAGCATAAGGGGCCTGAGATGTCATGAGGCCTCACTTGCAGGGGCTGGAGGAGCCACATCTTCTTAAAGGACAGGTGGCCTCCATTAAACTGCTGAAGAGGGGGCCGGGCTACACAGGTGATGGCAGTCTTCTGCTTGGCCTGGGTGGACTCAGAAAATGAAGTGGAATCATCAGGAAGAATTAAATTAGTCTTTCTGTAATTACTCCAGAGAGACAGGATTTCATATTTACACAGTTTGCCTTGTGAACTCAATTCTCTGAAGAATCTAAGAAGAATCATTAATTTCCAGTTTGGGCTTTTTACTGTTGTTGTGAGGAGATGAGTATGACTTCTAAGCCCTTTCCATGTTGAAGTGAAAACCAGAAGTCTGAAAATATTATTTTTTATATAATACAAATGCTACCTTTCCTGTTAATATAGTAAAGAAAGAGGCAGTGGGCAGAGAGAAGACAGTTACTAGAGATCCTCTCAAATTTATTCTTTGTAAAAATTTTTAAAAGATTGAATTAGAGAATGAACTGAATAATGGGGCTTCTATTTCTGAATAGAATAGAGTAGGTTGCAAGATACCAATGCTTCCACTTTAATAATTAGAAAAATCCAGAAAAACAACTCAAAGTCATATTTTAATATCAGAATACTGTAAAGCACCAAAAACTAGGTAAGCTGAATTCTAGATTATGAATACTGCTTCCAAGTTGAGTTTTTTCTTTTTGATGTTTGTTTCTTTGGAGGCATTGCCAGTTCTGGAAGAGGCTAAGATTATCTTCAATCCAGAAGAGGAAATATTCAGAGTTTTGGGCGGTGGGGGTAGGGGTGGGGTCGTGGAGAAAATAGCAAGACTCTTGCAGTCACGTAGAGGAAGTGTAATGAATAGAATACTTGAAAGGAATTTCTTCACACTGAAAGAATATGATCCTGAATGGACACATTAAACTGCCAGAAGGAATAAGGAGCTCTAGAAAGTGTAAAATCCACAGCACTGTTTATGCAGCCATGGCAATAATAATTTATTGTGGAGCTTATGCATATATAGCAAGAACAGTATATAAAGCAGGAGGACAAATGGAATGAAATTGTGGTGAGGTTTGTGAATTGCTTGGGAAGTATTCAAGTATAAATTTAGGTACACTGTAATAGGATATGATGGATACTGTAATGTATAAGATAACCCCTAAAACAATAATGTAAACATGTCTGAGTAAATAAAATGGTAATGAAAATGATTAATAAAAAATAAAGCAAGCAAGAAAGAATAAGAAAAATAACAGGTGGAATGAACAGATAAAAATTAAAGAAACTTTTTGAATCTAATTATGTTAGTAATTAAAATTGATGGACTAAACGGTTCAATAAAGGTCTAGCTCGAACATCATGTAACTATTAAATGATAGAGCTGTAAATCCAATTTAGAGTGTCAGATTGGATTTTTCAGAATAAGCCAATTATATGCGAATAAAGAGACATACTCTGAATATAAGGACAAAAATAGGTAAATTTAAAATGATGGGAAAATACATAGCATGCAGACACTAAACAAAAGAAAACTGATGAGGTGAATTAGCGTCAGGCAAGGAACACTTTTATGGAAAAAAATGGCAAATAAAGATGAATATTTCACTTAAAAAATGTAAAAGCAGAAGTTATAATAATCCTAAATTTATACACACATTAATATAGCTTCAATATAGAAGGCAAAATTGAAAGAACTAAAGCTAGAAATAGACAAAACAAATTACAGTCAGATATTTTAATATGTAGTTTTCAGTAACTGACTTAAAAATGGAAAATATTTGTAAGAATATAGAAGATATAAAGTAGATTAATATCCTGACCTAACGATATACTTACCAGTTGAAGAAAACACATTATATCATGTGCACAAGATACACATGACATTCTTAACCATAAAGTGCACCATAAAAGTAAGTCTTAACAAATTTCAAAGGATTAAATTTATACAAAGTATGTTTCTGGCCATGGTGAAATTAAACTACATAATTTATAGGAAGATAACTTTTTTCAATTGCCAAATACTTGGGATATAAAAAACACACATAAATAAACTATACATAAAGCATGAGTCAAGAAATCGCAATGAAAACTCTACAATATTTTGAATTGAATGATGGTGACAAAAGCTACATATCAAAACCTGTGGAATACAGCTGAAGTAGTCCTTAGATGGAAATTTATAACCTTAAATGAATATATTAGAAAAAAAGATAGAAGATCAATTCTCTAAATGTTAATTAAGGAAGTCAGAAAAAGAATAACAAATTAAATCCAAAGAAGAGGTGTCACAAGTAAAAGATAAATATATAAACAGCTATAAATTGAATTGATCATAGAGGTTAACAGAGAAAAAAACACCAATACAAAGCAGTTTTGAAAAAGATTAATAAAATTGACAGATTCTCTAGCAAGACTTATTAAGAAAAAAAGAAAAAATACAAATAATCATGAAATATGCAATGGAGGTAATTTAAATAGGAAGATATTGGGAACAACTTCATGTCAATACATTTGACAATACAGCTGAAATGGAAAAATACATTAAAAAGCTCAACTAGCCAAAATTGTACAAAAGACATTGAAACATGAATTGATGTAGATCTGAAGGAAATTAAATCTGAAATCTAAAAGCTTTCAAGAAAGAAAACACAATTCCAACACAGCTTCATTGGTGAATTTATCTAACATAAAGGCATTATTTTAAACAAAGTATTTCAGAGACTAAGGAACCTGAGAACATGTTATTTTATGAGGCTAGCATAGTAGACACCAAAACTTAGCAAGTCATTAGAGGGAAAAAAAAATGGCCAATATCTCTCATGATCATAGATGCAAATTTTTAAAACAAATTATTAGCAAATCAACTTCTGTGATACATATAAAGGATATAATGTGACCAACTGGAGTTTATTCCATGAAAGCAAGGTTAATTTAGTTTTCAAAAATCAGAAAATGTTATTTACCACATAACCATAGGATCTTATTTTAAAATATACGCATAGAGACATGACTGAGTGCATTAAATAAAATGTAGTATCCTACCATTTATCTAAACACTTTAATGTTATTAACAAATCTTATTTAATAGGAATCATTCTTTTCTCCAGCTACAGATAAAATGAGACAAAAAAGTAAAAAAACTGGCTCAGTGTCTCACAACCATTAAATGTTGAGCTGTGAGTCCAGTTTAGACAGTCCTAATTAGAGAATGTACACTCTGAAAGGCTTCATTATATTGTCTTTCAGTTGTCTATGCCTGCTCTGGTGGTCTCTGAAAGTTGAACATAATAGCAGACGTTTTCTTGGCAGTCCTTCAGTATTGGACTTGGGAATACAGTGACTGAAATTTTACAACGTCTTTTATTTCTACCAGTGATTTAACTTCTAACTTAGGAAGTAATTTGACTTTCTTTTAACAAGCCCACTAGGCCAAATGCCTCCAAACAATTTCTGTTTCCTTTAAAGTCCTACACTGAGGATATTCTATCCTGCCAGAATATAAATCATTGAACAGATCTCCAGGAATCATTTTCAGGAATGTTTGAATTTTCTCAGTGTTGTCAAGTATTAATCCTTTGAACATAAGATTATTTTTGGACATGGCTATATGTCACTGAGAAATATACAGAGCAGCTCTCAGGTATGGAAATTTTCACAGAGGACAGCCATGTAATGGGGGAATTGGGATTGATCTCATTTTTAGCAGGTTGCTTGAGACTCCATCCATCCACAGGGGATTTATGGAGAACAAGGGAGGTTAGTGGCAGTGAAAGAACAGACAGTCATCACAACTAATCATTTTAAGGATCATCGTTCCACCTCTCAGTTGAACATCTGAAGACTGTTCAAGAAAGCAGGAATGAGATGATATAAAATAAGGCTCCACCCATATCCGCAAGCCCCTGTAGCATAGGAGTGTAGATAGGAGGAGGAGAAAAGAGGGGAGTTAAACATGAGTTTGAAGATTTAAAAGAAACAAAGGTTAAGTCTTAATAGCTGAAGTGAAATGAAGTCATCTTAATGAACCAGGCCAGGATTTTCACTGTCACTATTTTTATTCAATACTGTATTTAAGTTGCTAAGCAGTGCAATAAAACAAGAAAACAATAAAAGACACAACAATTGGGAAGGAAGGAGAAACTGCCACATTTTCAGATTCCATGACTGTGTATATAGACAATTCAGAAGAATCTACAAACTATTAAAATTAAGAAATGGACATATCAAGGTGACTGGATTTTATAAAACCATATACAAAATTAATTTTATTTCTTTATAGAACATGCAGTAGATAATAAAAGTTTATTATATTATTATTAAAACTACCAAAACAAGATATTCAATATGTCTAAATGTAAGACTTCAAAACATTATAAGTAAAATTAAAGAAATTCTATTTGAATAAAGAGATATAGTATGATTTTTGATTAAAGACTTGGTATTAAGTTGTCAATTCTGCCTAAATTGATGGAGAGGGTCAAGGCAGTCCCAATGGAAACCTTATCAGGTTTCTGTGGAAATTGAAACACTCATTCTAAAATTTGTACGGAAATGCAAATAACCAAGAAAAGCCAAGGCAATCTTGAAGAAGAACAAAGCCGGAAGGCATACACTATCAGATATCCTTTCCTATCCTAAATGTACACAAATTAAGATAGTATAGTATTTGACATAAGCACCAACAAATAAGCCAGTAAAAGAATATAGAAAGCCCAGAAACAGACCCACACATAGGCAGTTACTTAATTTATAAAAAGGCACTTCTCTAATTCAATGGGGAAAAATGGTCTTTCAAACAAATAGTAATGTGTCAGGTGGGTATCTACTAGGGATAGGTAAGTTTAGCAATATACTAGAAAAAATATATGAGAATATCCTTATGATTTTGGAATAGGAAAAGATTTTTTAAACAGGACATTAAAAGTATTAAATATGAAGGAAAATATTGATAGATTGGTCTTTGTTTAAATTAGGAACTTCTGTTCATCAGAAGTCAACCCTGGAAACAGGTCACCAACTAGAAAAATGTTTATGTAGCTATAAGCAAAATGATTTATATCCAGAATATAAAAATAACTCTTACAAATCAGTAAGAAAGATACTGGCTACCTAATTTAAACAAAATGCAAAAGACTTGAATAGGTGCTTCACAACGGGAGATATCCAAGTAGCCAATAAGCATATAAAAAAATGTCCAACATTGTTATATGTCAAGGAAATACAGATTTAAGCCATAGTGAGATAATCACATAGACACCCACAGGAATGGCCAAAATTAGAAGGACTAAAAATATTGACTCTTTACAAGTTTATGGAATAAGACTTGACACACATAGCTGGTGAGAGAGTAAATTCATATGATCACTTTGGAAAACTGTCAGTATCTCCTGAAGCTAAACATGCTCATCCCGTAATCCACCAGTTCTACCCCTGGGGAGACAGCCAAGATAAATTAACATACATGCCTACCAAAATACCAGTACAGAAATGTTCATGAGTTTTTCTTAATGATCAAAAAATTGGAGGCAGTCCAAGTGTGTAAAACAATCAAAAGGATAAACTGAGGTACATTCATATGGAAGAACCCTAAGTTGTCAATAAAAATGAAAAATCAACTACTACATATAACACCGTGAATGAATCTCACACATTTAAACTTTAATGAAAAAATACAAGACATAAAACAGTGTATAAAATATGACTCCATCTATATGAAGTTCATAAACAGACAAAATTAAGGTATGGTAATAGAAGTCAGAATAGTATTTACCTTTGGGAAAATCAATTAGAAGGGCTGTTAGGAAGGGGTTTCTAGGATACCAGAAATGTCCTGTATCTTGATCTAGAAGGTGGTTGGTTACATGGGTGTATACACATGTGAGGTTTTATTAATTCTGTTTGCTTGAGATTTATGTTCTTTACATAGTTTAGTGCTTCATTAAAAAAATAAAATAAAGTGCAGAGAGAAAAAAGCAGCAAAATGGATCCTCTTAATACCTGAGCCTGGCAGAAAAGCTATGGAATTAGGTTGGGGGGATGTCGTCGGAGGAGCCGAGTGCCCGAAGAGAAAGGAAAGCTGGATGGAGCTCGCTGTTCATAGTTACATGGAAAAATAAATCCATCTTATTTTTATACCTTAACAAGTTGACACTAGTCAAACAAAAGTGTAGAGCCTATTTAAATTAGGTAATGAATGTAGTATGCATAATGTAGGGTCGACTCATTGCATATATTAAAGGATAATAATAGTGGTGTTACTCCTGCTCTACTGCTATTATTATTTTGTTGTTACTGCTGCGGTGGTTAGTGACTATTAGTGATTGTGTCTGAACCAGAAACTTGTGGCAGCGTGGTCTGCCTCTTCCCACGTCTCACTTCCACATCTCACAATTCAGTCCATTCTTCTCATTTTCTCATTCCCCACAAAGCAGCACTTCAATACCAGATGTGGGAAATTGATATAGATTTATCTTTCAAAGCCAACTGTGGGTCTGTGAGAAGGGTGAGGGACAGGCTCCATCAGCCAGCAAACTCAAACTCGCAGACGGCCAAAAAGGAGGAGGAGCAGGAGATGTCATTCCACATGCCATCATCTAGGAGCATCACACAGTCCTCCCCATTGGCACCATCGTTGGGCTCACCCGCTTTCCAGTTTTTGTAGGTCAGACTACTTCCTGACAGGTCCACAAAATGGCCTTCAGTCTCCTCATCTGTGATGCCCAGGAAGACATGTCTACTACTGGCTAATCTCTGGATGGCCTTGTTTTCTTCAGCATTCAAGGGGGTGGCCACAGCGGCCTGGAACTGGGCACACAGAGCCTTTACTTTGTTGAAGGTCATCGTTTCACCATTGGTCAAGAAGAACTTCTTCCCAACTTTTTTACCCATAGAGAAGGTCAGCCCTAAAGTGAAAAATCGTGGGTGACGCTGGGTTGTCTTTAAGCCTAACCCAAGGTAGTTTTCTGGGTAGAGGTGCCTAGAACAGAATTGCCACATAAACTATAGTGTGCCCAGATAAATTTGCATTTCAGGTAACCAACTCATTTTTTTTAGTATAGGTATCTCCCATGCAATTTTGGAGACATATGTGTACTAATAGAAAAAAAAAAGTTATTGTTTACCTAAAATTCAAATTTGACTTGGCAGCCTGTCTTTTTCCTAGTTAAAACTGGCAACCCTAATCTGAAGAGACAGACTCTATCAGAGGACTTTAGCTCTTGGAATCAGAGTTTTAGAGCACATTCAATTAGGAAACTGAAGTCTACCTCAGTATTATCTTAAGAATAAACAAAAATGTCTGAGAATATTTGCCCCAGGCTAAGAGGGCACAGAAGGAACGACTCAAGCCCATTGCCAGGTCTCAACACCAGCAGTAAAAAGGGGCATAGGTCCCATTTTCAGTGACCAGAGAGTAAAAAGTACAGGATCAGGGACTCCAGAGTCAGACTGACTTCAGTTTATAAAATACTTCTACCACTTAGCTCTGTGTTTGAGCAAGTTACGTAACTCCTTTCTGCCTCTATTTCTAGCAAAAGGGTGTTGTGAGGATTTCATGAGATCAGAATATGTGAAATACCTATCCAGGTCCTAAAATATTATACGCATTTAATAAATATCTGTTTCCAGACTTCAAGCTACCTGAAAAGAAAGAAGGCTTACACTTTTTGATACGGTCCAGTTCTTCTTGCAAAGCTCTTCTTTCTGAACCATCCAGGTGGCTCTCACAAGCTAGAAAATTAAGATAAAGTGAAAGCATTGTTGAAAAGGGGGTCTCAGAACTACAAAGGGTGTCTTTTTTAAACCAAAATAAATTATATTTTTATATTGGAGGAAAATGAAGCAAACAGAAGGAAAATTCTGTCTGTTTCCATCCAGTCTTCATCTGTTGAATGTACCTGCAGTCCCTTTATGTACACATACTTACTCACACTCACATGTACATACATATGCTCCCTGCTGACCTAGCATGATAGCACTCCATATGCCAAGCTCTTCACTAATTGTTTTTTTTTCCCCAAAATAAATAGCTCTATCACAGATAAAGAGAAATCTTTGGGGGAATTATTATGAGCTGGTGAATGTTGGCTAAAAAGATTGCAGAGTTTTGTCTTTGGGGAAGTTTTGTTTCTGTTGTTTTTTTAATTTTGGTTTTGTTTTTCCCCATGTTTGTTCTATTTTTAATCCAAGATATTTGTGAGCTGCTCATTATCCAAGGGGGCAGGGAATGAGGCAAGCCATGTATAATAGATGGCAAACATGGCCTTAATATGGCACAGACTTTCTCATTAAGAAATGAGTCTATTTCCCCACTCCTTGAATCAGGACTGGCCTTGTGACTTGTTTTGACCCTTAGAATGTGGCAGAAACAGTAATGTACGTGTTCTAAGCCTTCAGGAGGCCATAGTGCTTCTGCTTTTCCTACTCTTGGGAATCCTGCAATCACCTCTTTGTGAACAAGCCCAGGCAGCCTGTTTGATGATGAGAGACTGTGTCTCACTTACTTTCATCACTCAGCTGACACACAAATGACAGCCAGTCATGTCCATGGCACCTTGGGCCATCAGCTGACCACAGATCCATGAGTGAGACCAGCAGAGAAATCATTAGCTGATTCCCAGAACTGTGGGCTTAAAGCTGTGGCTGTGTTTTTTTGATTGTGTCTTATGAAGTAAAAGATAGTTGACATGCCTTGTCTATACTTCTGTTGTTGAAATTGGACAGACATAATAGGCCCAATACTTCAATGGCCTGGTTTCTGTCTTTTGAACCAGAGCCTGACATTTGACTGAAGGAGGCCCAGGGCCTAGCTCCTCCAGGGAGAGCCTAGTGAGCGAGTGGCCCTGAAGGGTTTGTGAGTCTGCACTGGGATGCTGATAGGAATCCCCTGAGGCTCTGAGAAACCTAGAGAGGGCTGTGGCTTCTGGGTCAGTAAGCGGAGTTGGACATCTTCCCATGAAGCACCAGGAGAAGAGGCACCTCCCACCTGGAAGTCAAAGTCCCAGTACCCTGGGGGCCCTTGCTGAGGTAAGCTCCTTACCTGGACAGTTTCCAGGATCCCCTTTTTGGCCCACTGCTCCTGGTAACCCAGGGGACCCCTGGATTCCTTGAGGGCCCAACTTCCCAGGAGGGCCCTGTAAGCCTCTGAGCCCTTGGCCTGTAGGACAAGGGAAGCAGGACTCAGTATCTTTGTTCTTGCTCTGTTTCTATGAGAGTTTGATTCCAGAAGAAAGAAACATTGACCCAGAGCTGACTTTCCTAAATCCCTCCTTCCAGTCCCAAGAAGAAAACCTTCCCATGTCCCATGGGATGCCTGCAGAGGACCACCCCCAACTCCTGTGTGGAAGCTGGGCTGCCAGAGAATCAGAGCTACATCTCTGTTTTGAGTTATAATATGCAGGTGAGAGAAACGCAACCTACCTAAATAGAATATTATCCCCCTCACATCTCCAGACAGTTTCCTCCAGAAGGTAAAGAGTCAGAGCCAGAATGGCCCAAGGTACCTGGCTCTCCCTTTTCTCCCTTGGTGCCGTCGCGCCCATCTTTGCCTGGGAAGCCGTTGGCTCCTGGACAACCACAGGCCATCCCAGGGCAGGTCTTTTGGACATCCTCACAGGTTTCTGTTTCTGAGAAGGATGCTGCCACCATACTCAAGAGAAGGGCAGGGAGCAGTGGAAACAGTGACATGGTCCTTACCTTGGTGTGAGGAAAGTCAAGGAAGATTATTTCATTGAGAGCTCTCTGTCTCTCCCAATCTCTGCCCTTGGGCCCCCTGCAGCTTGCACCTCATCCTCTTGGCTGGGCGACCCATTCTCCCCCAGGGCCAGCGAGCATTCGCGCGGCACCAGGCATTGGGCTGCAGGCTGGTGCTCCAGAGAGGGGGGTCACTACTAGTCACCAACCCAGCCCCAAATTAATTTGAGTTTACTTCCTCTTGATGTTTTATTTACCACTGCCATAGAGACTTGCTAGAGAGAACATTTTCTCTGGAGATTTCTCACTACCTTGGCCTTGAAGGTAGTTTTCTCTAGGTTGCAGCAGGAATTCTCAGTGTTCTGTAAGTCAAAACCACTAGCAGGTAGACCACCTTCCTTGAATCCCCTTCCCATTTCTCTATCTTAGCATTTCATCTGTCCTTCAAAATTCTCTTTGAAATCTGTCCTGCCCCCAGGAAGAAACCTCAGCTTCCCAGTCTCATGGGTCTAATCCTTCATGGCTCTCTTTGAAAATGAAGGTACAGTCTCATTTGCACATGGTCAGGTGAGCTCAGGAAAGTCACAGATGCCCCAGCATAAGCCAAGAAAGATAAACCCCCAGCATAGCTTCTGTCTGCCATCCCCCCACCCCTCCTACAGGCCCAGAGAGCCTCCTCTAGGGCTCCAAGGTCACATCCCTAGACATCTGACCCAGGACCCCAGATCCACTCACCAGAGGGGACTTACTGAGGCTTCTGCAGAGACAGGGAAGCTGGCCCTCCAGCCTGGGGTTCTGGCAGCTGCCTCAGGGTGAGGGAGGAGGCCAGACTCTGCAACACATGGCCCTGCCAGCCTTATGAAGAGCGACAGCATAGGCCTGGCCTCCAACCCCAGATTAATAAACAACTTCTCTTAGGACTGCACTAAACTCCCCTTGGGAGCATTTCCTGGGGCCTCTGACACAGCGTGCAGCAGCTGTCTGCCTTCATACTGCACATTCTGTCTTTCAGTTGCCATCATTCTGGCAGTTGTCATTCGTGAGCCCCCGTAAGTAGGCTCTTATAGTTGGTCATGTCAAGATCCTTGTTTCCAACCAAGAAATATAAAGATACCCACAAATGCTTGTGCACATCAGCCGTTCACACAGATGTGCACATGTGCACATATACTCATCCATGAAGGCACAGCAGACTCCCCGCAGCCCTTAACACACCAAGACCCCGCCTGCCTCAGGTCCTACACTTGATACTCTCCAGCCTGGACATCTCCTCCAGGGTCTGCCAGCTGGAGCTTTCTCTTTTATTTGAATATCCCTATATTAGAGAAACCTGTCTTGGTCTCTTTTTAAAAACACAGTCTCACCCAGCCACTCTCTATCATTTTAGCTTAGTTTATTTTATTTTATATTACTTAACACTACATGATAATATATTCTAGCCATTTACTTTACTTTTCTATTTTTTGTTGTGCTAAAATATACATAATACAACCATTTTGACCATTATTAAGTTTATAATAATTCGGGAGCATTAAAGGCATCCACCTTGTAGGACAGCCACCACTATCCATCTCTGGAACTTTTTCACCATCCCAAACTGAAGCTCTATACCCGTTAAGTAATAACTCCCCATTTCCTACTCCACCCCAGCCCCAGCCCCTGGTAACCCTCTTCTACTTTTTGTCTCTATGAATCTGGCTACTCTACATACCTCATATAATGGGGACCATACAGTATTTGGTTTTTGGTGACTGGCTTGTTTCACTCAGCATAATGTCTTCAAGATTCATGTTGTGGCATATATCAGAATTTCCTCTTTTTAAGACTGAATAATATTACATTATATGTATATACCAAATTTTGGAAGCTTCATTTTTCTAGCCAAATGTCCTTCCACAAGTGAATGGGTAAATAACCTGTGGTTCACAGAAAAGGCAAACAGTGAATCTGTGTCAACTTACTACACTGCTGGACAGTGACTGAATTGTGGTATGAGTGGGGACTTGATAATATGGGTAAATGTAGTAACCACATTGTTTTTTCATGTGAAACCTTCATAAGAGTGTGTATCAATAATACCTTAATAATAAATAAATAAATAAATAAACCTGTGGTACATCCATACTAAGGAAAACTCCCAGAATACAAAGGAACTATTTTTTTTACTTTATTTTTTTATTAAGGTATTGATATACACTCTTATAGAGGTTTCACGTGAAAAAACAATGTGGTTACTACATTCACCCATGTTATCGTGTCCCCCTCATACCCACTGCAGTCACTGCCCAACAGTGTAGTAAGATGCCACAGAGTCACTATTTGCCTTCTCTGTGCTACACTGTCTTCCCCATGATCCCCCCACACCATGTGTGCCAATCATAATACCCCTCAACCCCTTCTCCCTCCCTCTCCACCCGCCCTTCTCCACCCCTCGGCCTTGGCAACAGCTAGTCCACAAAGGAACTATTGATTTACATAAAAACTTGGATGAATCTCAAGGACATTATGTTGAGTAAAAGAAATATAACCTCAAAAGTTTATAAACTATATGATTCTTTTTATATATTCTTGAAATGACAAAATTACAATGGGAGAACAGTGGTTGGCAGGGACCAGGGCTGGAGGGAGGGTGTTTATAAAGGAGTAGCATGGGGAAATTTCACTGGGGTTGATGGAAACTTTTTTACTTTTATTGTGGTAGTTACATAAATGTGTGATTGTGGTAAGATTTCATAGAACTATACACCAGGAGAAAAATTCAGATAAATGATTAAGTCTAAAGGAACATCTGTATCTTATTGTCATATTGTTCCAATGTCAGCTTCCTGGTTTTGATATTTGTACTTTGGTGTGATAGATCCGATCATTGGTGAATGATGGATGAAGGGTACAGGAGACCTTTCTTTAATATTTTTTTGATTTATACATGAGACTAAAGTTATTTCAAATGAAAATGTTTCCAAAGGAGTCTTAAAGTTGTGGGTGTTCCAAAGGCTCGACCCCTGCTTCCCTCAGGGCTTGGTCCAAGTATCCAGATGTGACTAGTCTGTGCAATGGCTTGAAAGTGAGAAAGCAGACTAGGTTCCCAGTGATCAAACTCTTCAGTTCGACTGAGTTTACAGTGTGAGATCTGATTTGTGAGAACCAAGGCATGAGCCCGTGGACAATATGACTTGAAATTGTACTAAAGGCTTTGGACCTCCTCCCAAGGTTCATTAGAGCAATTCCAATAGAGGAGACATGATCAGAATTGAATTTTTCAAACCTTTGTTTGACTACAGCATAGAAAAGGAGTAGAGCGGCGCAGGACTGGAAGAGAAACAGACCTGAGAGGAAGTACATCTCATCACGTCGGCAGCAGGTGATTCCTGCCAGGCTTAGGGTAATGGCAGCTGGATTAAGAAGTTGGATACATTTGAGAAACATCTACCAGGTTTAATTGATAGAGCTTGGGAATTGGTTGAATGTGAAATAGCAAGAAGGAGGAATTTTTATGGGCACACAAGTTTCTGACTTGAATATCTGGGTACCACTCAACTGAGAAAGGAAACAAAGCAAAAGAAAATTTGTTGGTGGGGGGGTTAGGTAATGGGTATCCTGTGGGTAAATGGCTTGGACCATGTGCAGTGGTCTAGAAGGGATGGAACAATGACTTAAACACAATTTATTAATTTCTGAACAACATCTCTAATAGAGCTGTCATAAAATGTCATGTTAACTTGGGGTGGTGGGGAAGCTCATCACAGGAGGTGGCAGGGATATGTGGCAGGAGTGTTGTAGGGGCCTCCAGACACCAGGAGGAATGTGGGTGAGATTCCCTTCGGGTCCCTCCCTATTGGACTGTCCTTGGCTGTGAAGGTCCCGGCTTCCTTTCTTTCTACTGACCCATGCCCATGAAAACATTCAGGGTAGTACAAAGTACATGCTGAAAGCAAATTATGTAGGCCAGGAGAT
Source organism: Smutsia gigantea (assembly GCA_032199065.1). NCBI lineage: Eukaryota > Metazoa > Chordata > Mammalia > Pholidota > Manidae > Smutsia > Smutsia gigantea. Next base: position 127,298 of record JAVSCE010000959.1, read on the forward strand.
CCAGGGTCTGGAAAATTACTTCAGGCACATCATAGTTCATCTCTCCTACTCTTTGGCAGCTGGACCTTCCCCTTGTACCTGCTCCACGGTGGAAGGGGCAGAATGAGGTAGCTGACTCCAGGTCATGCTGGAAGTGTTGACTTTGGTCACAGTGCTTGTTTTTATTAACTCTAAGTTCAGAGGTCAGGAAGCTGCCCTCTAGACCCTGACATTACCTGGAACTGTGGTAAGACGTAGGCATCTAGGTGGGCAGCCAGTCTAACAACTGAGCCACTTCTCTGGGTGCTGCCCAACTATGAGCTCTCTCCTGCTCTCCACAGCCTCCAGCAGGCCACTCCCATCATGATATACCCCTCCACATGCATCAGCCCAATTACCCACTCTACGCTCTGCCTCATAGATGAAGCCACTGTGCCCATTTGCTCTGGACCCCAGGCCCTTCCTAGCACTGCCTGCACTCTGGCACTTCCAGCAGACATGCATGTCACCCAAGAGGCTGTGGACACTCTGCCCTCTGACCTGCAGGAGGACTGCCTGCCCCCCTGTGTCCTCTTTCCTCTTGCCTGGGATGGAACCCCAGCTCTGCCGCTTCCCAGCTGTGTGACTTGGCAAGCTCTATCTCTTTCAGTTCTTGTTTCCGCATCTGTGAGCCAGGCCTTGGCTGTGCTGTGGTATACTCTCTTCTGGCCCACACTCAGAGCATGCGGCATGCAGCTCACTGTTCCAGTCTGCTTAAGACAGAGCCTTCATTGCCTCCAGGATGACTGAACAGTATTCCTCTTCCTTTGTGGAGTGTTTGGGGTGGCCCTGTGGGGAAGCATAGCTTGAGATGTGCAATGAGAAGTCTTGATTTGGGCTCATGACTCTGAACTTAAACAGTCCACATACTCTGGCTCAGCTGCAATTCTCACACCTATCAAATTTGATTTGGAACTCCACCCTCATTCCTGCAGGGATGCTGCAGGTGGGACAGTGAATGGCAGGCATCAGCGCCCTCCAGGCGGGGGCTACAGGAATACCCCTACAATCGATCCAGTTGATGATTTTTCTTTTCTTTTGTGTGTGTGTGTGTGGAGGGGGTACTTATTACAAACAGGGGTGTCGCATAGAATGGTGAGCCATAGGCCTTCTCAGTCACAGGCTGTCCGGAGGTATTTGTGTGGGATTTGGCCTTGTGCTGGGTGATCTAGGGGAACGTTGAAGGAATGGGTGTCTATGCCTGATAAGATGCTGTCAAGAAACTCAGGCAACTTTTAGTGGAGTTATCTTAATAAATTTTTTTCCAGGAGGAGAGAGGGACAGAGCCAGGCTGACGGCATCTGTAAGGAGCTGCAGACACTCTTGTCGGCCGGGAGAGGGGAGTGTTTTCATTTTTGTGGCTCTCAGAGCAATCTTCATGGCTGTGTCCAGATATGATTTCAGAATGATCTTCATATGTCAGAGTTGTGTTCTGTTCTGTGAGCCCATTTATGGCCAGCAGAGAATGCCACGGTCTGGCTGGGAGTGATGGCTGCCAGCTTTCAGCCTGCTTTCTTCTGGTCAGCGGTGTCCTTTGTGACTAATGTCTGACCTTCTCAAAGTTCCATCCTTTGTTTTCACTTATACTATTGTTCCCTTGCTTGTTTTTGCCTATGAATCCTTTGAGAATCTGAAAATATCATGGGCCACCTTTTCAAAAAGACAAATGCACACACCCACAACATCTAGCAACATATACCCGGGAGCTCCCAGACCACTACTGCCGGGCACATGTCACATCTGCCCACATGACAGAGTCCATGCTGATCCATGGAATGGTCCTGAACACAGGAGATCTGCAGTTAAAGGAAGGTAGAACTTCCCTCTAGGTAGGACAGCAAGGACCTTCTCCTTTGCCACCAGAAGTGGAAAAGACCAGTCCCCTGCCCAAGCCCACTCCAGCTGTAAGTGACCCACTCTTAGGGACTGAACTATGGGGCCCACCCCCAAATCATAAGTTGAAGCTTTAATGCCTAATGTGACTATGGAGATAGGGCCTTCAAGGAGGTAATTAAAAATAAATGAGGTTATCAGGATGGGGCCCTAATCTGATAGGAAAGGTGCCCTTGTAAGAGAAAGAGACACCAGAGACCTCTCTTCCCTTGCACACATGCAGATGAAATGCCGTATGAGGACCGAGGCAGAAGGCAGTGGGCTACCTGAAGCCAGGGAGAGAGGCCTCATCAGAAACTAACCCTGCTGGCACCTTGATCTGGGATTTTCAGTATCCACAACTATGAGGAAATAAATGCCTGTGGCTGAAGTATCTTGTAATGGCAGCCAGAGCTACTAGCACACCCACTGAGGTCGGGGGACCCAGTCAGTCCACAGCCCATCCCTGGAGTAGGAACGGGAGGCTCAAGGGAGCACTGTCCTGGGCAGGAAGGCAGTGACCCTGAGGGAGGGTGGCTGGCAGTGGGATGGAAGGGGCAGGGGCTTGAGGAAGGCATTCTCTGCCAGAGGACCGAGGAGAAACTAGTTCTCGCCAGGGCTGCCTGAGCTCGATGCCAGCCGCCCCGCTTTCACGTGCCCTCCAGTGCCCAGCCCCCCAGGGTAGGAGGGAGGGCAAGAAAGGGAGCGTCCGCACGTCTGGTTCCAGTCCGTCCTGATCTGAGTGTCGTGAAGTGGGCAGAGTCTCACCCTGGGGTCGCAGTCCTCCGGCTGTTCAGTCCGCATACAGGAAGCACTCAAAAACCGGAAATATGTTGGAGGGCTAATTGGAATGGTGTATTATATAGGATCCCTAGCCCATGGGAAAAGAGAGCATGAGAGCTCCCTGCCAGGTGGCAACAGCCACGTGGGAGACCTCAGTAGTCGGGCCACTGTCCCAGGAGCACCTGGCCCCCAGTGGACTCCCCTGTTTAAAGAGGGATGTGATGGGGGAAGGTCCTGTCCTTTCAGGCTGCTCTGGGTGGCTTTCAAGGAGCCAGGATGAGAGAGAGGGGCTCCTGTGCCCTTAAGATCATCATCCTTAAAATTTGGTCTCAAAGAGAAATTACAGGTCAGCCCTGCCATCTAGTGACCAAACTCAGAATTGCCGCGGGCCCCAGGTGGCACTGAAGACATCGCGCTATCCCATCCCTCCTTCACACATTCTTCAAATTACCTGGAAGCTGCTCTATGTCAGGCCCTGCGATAGGACCTGAGAGACAAAGCAGAGCATAACTGCCATTTTGAGCTCACAGTCTGATGGAGAAAGCCGACACAAATTTATGGTAAGACAATTTCTGCTAAGAAGGAAGCAGACAAGGGGCTGAAAGCGACGATAATGGAGGGAACTATCTGAAGATGGTGCAGCAGTCCCAGAAGCCCTCCGTGGGGAGGAGAAGGAATCCTTAAGTATAGAAGTGCAAGGAAGCATATTCCAGGCCCAAGGAAAAGCATTGCAAATGACAGACATGGTAATGATCTTGGTGTTTGAAGGTCTGTGTTGGCTCCCGCCTGAGCTGGGTGACTCAGAGGTGACCTCATTTGTCTGAGCCTCAGTTTCCTCACCTGTAATATGAGAATTGGAGTAGCCCTTACAGAGAAGGAATTCCTGTCCTCTCGGGATGCCTTGATACCCTCAGCATAGTCTTGAGTGCGAGGGCTCATCTCGTGCAGGGCCTGGCCTGGATCAGGTGCTCAGAGCCACATGAATGTTTCTGGAAAGACTCAGTGAAGGAGCATTTGAAGGACGGAAGGAAGGACAAGCCATCCTTGGTCTTCCCTGAAGAGTCACACCTACTTCTCTGCTGCCGGGCTGAATCTCTGCTGTCGGGCAGAATCTCTGCTGTGTAGATTAGCAGAGTAATGTAATGAAAAGGCTGAACAAAGGTTTAACACCAGGTTTCTGTGGCACATTTACCATAATTCACCATTTGGGATTACAAAGAGATGTTTTTGAAAGATAAAATGCTTTCATATTGAGGCATTTTCTGTAATTTCAGAAAAAGTAGAAACAAGAAACAGAATGTAAAGTAAAAATTACAGCTGGTTGGAAAATTCAGAGCTCTGCTATATAACCTTTGAATCTAAAGAGCCACCAAAAACAAAACTGCAAAAAATTTAGAAAATTACTAATAATGAAAACATTAACTATGATAATCATTAAAATAGAGCTAAAGTTACTTGAGAAGGAAAATTCATACCATTTAACCCTTAAAAATCTTTTTTGAAATGTAAGAATGATTGAAATGTAATAATGTGTCTAAAAACATTAAAAAATTTAAAGGTAACACAGTAACAAAGTTATTAAATCAAATGGATAAAATATGTGAAAGCACTTTGAATGCTAGATAAAATTTTATGTTATATTAATAATATGTATATTGTTACTTAATTTTAAAATAATAAAAATTATAACTTTCTTTTATGACTGCAGGAAATAGAAGTTTAGATACTGGTTAAGGCAGAGGTTTATTTGGGTTCATGAGCTAGTGACTGAGATACCAAGACAATGCAAGATCTCACACTTCAGTCCGTTACCCTCAATAATTCAAGCTTTCCTTTTTCTCCTTGACCAGAATGTTTGAGGAATTCCATAGTGCCTTATCTATTTACTTCAAGAACTGGAATAAGGATGCAGGCTAATATGTTGGCTAATACCCAGCAAGGGCTATAATGACCAGAATAACCAATCATTTCTATGTGTAATCCATGGAATCAGAAAATACCCACTATTGATATATATCCATTCAATGAATCCTTTACTGTGTAATGATTTGGGCAGTAATGGATGAACTCATTCGAGCTGCAACTTACTAGTCTGTACTTCTGTCATTCTTCACAAAAATCCTCCTATAGGGAAGACATGAGATCCAGAACCCATCACTTCACTCTTTTACCATTATAATTATCAATTATTTTTATTACTAAATAATACAAGTAAAGTTCAACTATAGCCACCATGACCTTTGTATAGAAAACCCATGTGAGGGACCACTACAGCCTGGGTTCCTTGCCATGTACAACCTCGGGGCCTGACCTTTCATCCACTTGATTTCTTAATAACATTACATCATAGGAAGGGTGAGAATTATTGCTTTGTAGCAATGGTCCCAGTCTGAACCTAACCCATCTGTCCTAAAATTTGAGTATATTGAACAAGTCTGGTATACAAGCATGGCAAGCCAACTAGGAGTCTACCCACATGAGGGAACCACAGCCAAAAATACTACCATGGAAGAAAACAGTTCATACTTTTGATTGAAAGACAAATGGTTGGAATTGGAAACTGGTATATATGAGTATAGCATGACAGTTTTCTCATAGATCTCTCTTAAATCCAGGACATATGGAAATGTGCCCAAGTTCTAGGGGACAGAAGCACATTTAAAGGACCATGTTACACATATGATGATCTCATGCAAATCTTCTTCAGACACTGACAGCATGGGGTATCAGAAGCACAGGAAAAGGGGGTGCCAGCCTCTTCACTGTGGACAGGCACCCCTCAGCCTTGGTCCTGAGCAGGCTGATGTCAATACCTCACCTCATTCACAGACCGTGCTCTGCTGGACATTCTTCAATTTAGATTGTCAACTCATCTCTACAGACACTTTTGTGTGTGTTTCCAGACACTATGTAATATTTTTAACGAGGAGGCTCAGTTTTTATACACCTTCTGACAGCCAAAGACCTCATCTCTTGTTTGTCCCTCATGTCTTTTATTACACTATTAAACTTCACAAATAGTATCCAGAGGGTACATTTACTGTGAAGTATCAATAAATAGATCCCACTGTCATCTGATCTCCAGAGCTTGATTTCAGAGCCCATTTCATTGGAAGTACATGAATATTTCCCTTGATTTCCAAATTCAGTTCTTTTAAAAATACATTTTAAGAAACATACTTATTGCATGTCTATTTTATGAAATGTATTAGGGAGCCAGCAGTGAACAGACCAGACAAGAATTCTTTCTAATGGGATTTATATCCTTTTGAGAAAATCAACTTGTAAAAGTTTTCAAATATGTACAGTGGAAAATCAACCATGATGGATACTGAAACTGTGAGTCCTCAACAAGACAGTGATTTCCTCGACTGTCCTAAAAGATTTACAGACTCTCTCATAATACATCAAATTGTTTTACCAAGCAGAATATTCCATTGTTTGAAGTGTAAGCAAGGGAAAAAGAATTGTAATTAGAATGGATTATGTTTTATTGAGTTTGAATATGTGACTCTGTCATTTATGCGTAGGTAGAAACCCTAGTGTCAGAGAGAATATAGATTGGAAGATGACGGTGTAACAGCAGAGTTCGTAGGCATATGTGAGGGTAGCTTCCTAGCTAAGTGTTGGGCTTGCTAAGAGCACGACAGTGCTTTTTAGTCAGCAAGTCGGTGTGAATTGAGAGTGCTTATTATTCAAGTAGTCAGTCAAGTGGAGATCATTTTAAAAAGCTTTTCCTGTACATCTGAATTCCATTTCACTCTTTGAGACACGACCAAGGAAGCATACAGAGAACTGAACATGGCGCTGTGCCTGCATCACCAAGTCTGAGTAACAGTCAGAATTAATCCATGGGATCTTGAGACCTCTCTGCATCTCATTTTCCTTAACTTCACAGTGTTTGAAAATTATTTAGTAGTCCCAGTTTGCTAATCCTCTTTACATCTATGATCTCATGCAAATTCCTGTCTTCTGGCAAGGAGTGTAACAGGCTTCATAGCAGCTGGCAAATCCTCAGTAGTTTCTTATCTTTATTTTTCTCTGTTTGTACCACATTGACATTTTTTTTCTAATCCTGGATTTCCTCATCAACAAGATGACTGTAGTAAATGTATCCTCTGTATAATATTTGTGAAGTTTAAATGGAAAGAAACTTGTATAATTATTAGCATATTTTAAACACTCGACAAATATAGGCTCTTATGATTATTTTACAGAAGCAAGTGGAAAAGGTGCATGTGAAAATATCTTAAAATCTAAAGTAAAAATGCAACAAGCATAAATTATTATTAAGGATATTGAATTCTGAGGAACACATATAAACACAGTATTTAAAAGGCTTCTAAACTAGTACTCTTCATATTGAGAACTAACTCCAACTTTCTAGCTTTTAGGTTCATCAGTTTTCACTTGATAGTCATTTAGTATATATCAGAGTTCTATCTGAAGTATTTATCTCTTTAGATTTGTAAATGGTATAAGAGCTAGTCAAGGAAACTTGCTGATAAAGTGGTATTTGAGTGTGCTGCAAATAAATCTTACATGATTCATCACTTTCTACTGCAAATGAATCTTACCAAAAAAATCTGAAATGGTTCTGTGCTTCCAGCTTCCCAGCCACAATTGCTTTTATTTCAGACACTGACATGGGAAATTCTAGATTAATTTTGATAAAACTTTCTAATAATCTTTAATAAGAAACACGGGCTGGAGGTGGTGTGGGAAAGGGCTGTACACACTCAGATGCTGGGAAAGTCCTATGTTCTTGGAGTTAAGAAACTGTAGAAAGTCCTGATTGCTGACATGTTACACTGCTGCCTACAGAACATAAATACTTTTCAGAGAATATTATTAATAATTAGAGAATATTATTAATAATTAGAGGTCATCTGTGACTATGGTCAAACAAGATACAAATAAGATCATTTTGTAATCATGTCTAAATATCCTGTGAACCACAAAAATAACCAAACATCCTCAGCTTCTGGCTATTTTGAATGGCTACAGCTCCTTTATCAATGACAACTCTAGTTTCTACCCCAGTTGTATGGAATTACTTTCTGTCTCTCTCTCTCTCGACTACTTTGAGTTTTGTTGAGATATACAATTTTCTTATTGGTGTTCACTGGCAAATGTATCCCAACAGATGACATGCTTTTTCTAAGGAACACTTATGGAAGAACTTTACCCACCAAATAGTTACTCAGAGATTTGCTCGTTTAACCACTTACCTAAACATTTCAGATCAGATTGGTTATTATCTAAAGTTTTCACTGTAAGAGTAGATTTTAATTATAAAGCTAAAGATATCTGCTAAGTTAGTTTTATGTTAAATGAATGACTACAATGTCCTCTTGATATTAATACATATATAATCCCTATTTGATCATTTTTAAGATAAGAAAAATACAAATTAATATCAACAACAAAATTTTCCTGGCTTTCTTCAATGGAACCAGTAACCTACACTGTCCAGTATTTCTTGTGAAATGTTATAATTCACACATCTTTCATATATAGATATACATATATATGTGTATGTTTATATAAAGATGAACTATCTATTCACATATACATGCATGAATATATGATCATCAGTATTATAAAATATATTAATTATGTGGCATAGTTTAACTGATAGGATATTATAACCTTACTAACAAATGCTGAGGAGGATGTGGAGAAAAAAAGAAATCCCAGTACACTCTTGGTGAGAATGTAAACTGGTATAACCATGATAGAAACCAGTATGGAAGTTCCTGAAGAAATTGAAATTAGAATTATCACAGGATCCAGCAATCCCATTTCTAAGTACATATCCAAAGGAAACACAATCCTTATGTCAAAGAGGTATCTGTACTCCCATGTTCTGGCAGCATTGTTCACAATAGCCAAGGCATGGAAACAACCTGAGTGCCCATCAGTGGATGAATGGATCAAGAAAAAAATATATATATAGTGGAATATTATTACATATATATAATATTATATGTAATGGAATATTATTCAACCTTAAAAAGAAAGAAATCCTATCATTAGTGACAATATGGATGAACCCAGAGGGCATTATGCCAAGTGAAATAAGCCAGAGAAAGACAAATATTGCATGGTTTCACAGTTATATGTGTAATCTAAAAACAAAACAAAACAAAACAAACAACCAACAAAAAGTTGAATTCATAGAAACAGAGTAGAAA
>JAVSCE010000960.1:0-10522 GCA_032199065.1 Smutsia gigantea
AACTGATACTCAGTATATCTTTTTAGTAACTATAAAGAATATGTTTTGATTAACCTAGCTACATGTTGTGGTATAATGGGTTATTTCAATACAGAAACCCACTGTCTCCAATAAAATAAAGCAGCGACAGCTACCTTATCATCTGTCAGGCATATTGTACAATGGAAAGTTTTACTGTGCTATTTAAATGTACTATATGTCCCCTGGGAAAAAGAAAGCCAGCATAAAGGGCAGACACTGAAGGAGTAACACATGTAGTAGGCAAAGAGTTGCATATTTCATTTCATGTAAGTTGCATATGACAAGGTTGGGTGATGGGCTCTGGAGATGCAAATGTGCCTTTCTATAATCCACTAGACTTGGCTTGTGACTATGATTTTTATGAGATCTCTCATTTGGGGATGGTTTGAGGACTGACCAGATGGAAAGCTGGGCACTGTGGGTTATATCATTTATCACAATGACAATGTGTCAGTGATCCTCTCAACACAGGGGAAAGCTAGAACTGTAGATGTCGAAAAGCACTGCAGCTGGGCTAGTGGAGTCTGGCGACATTTATATTTCTCATTAACTTCATTATATTAATTCATTAGCCATATACATCACAGTAACTCACTCAAGAATTGTCATAAGGAACAATTTACGACGGTTACCATTCTCTACAGGAAAGGTAGGTTGCAATCATTCAGAAGATGGCTATTATACTTCTTGGGAAAAAATTATAGCCACTTCTAATTATACTAGCTGCCCCACACTGTAAATATAAGAATGATGAAAAAAGGAAGGAAAACATCAAAGTTTTATTTTATTGAAGTTATGCAAGCACTGACAATTAACTACATGGATTATTCCAAGAATTTCCTATCTGAAACACCAGATATTTTATGTCTCAGATTTAATTTGAGCAGTTCTGATATGCCCATGAAGATGCATGGCCTAAATTTTCAATACCAAGTTTTTGCAGAAGAGATATAGTTCACTGTTTTGTAAAAGTATGGTGATTGCACTGATGGTTGTATGGTATCATCTCTACCCCTTAATATTTGTGAGATTTGGGGAAAATCATTTAACTTCTCGAAAATCATTTTCTTTATCTGTTAATCAGAAATATTAATGTTAAGAGATTCCAGTAGAAGATGTAGGAAGGTCTTGAGCTCATCTCCTTGCACAAACACACCAAGGACTATATATAGAGCAACTTTCTCTGACAATAAGCTGAGGACAAGCAGAACAGCTCTTCCACAGCGAAAGATATAAAGAAAAAGCCACGTTAAGAATGGTAGGAGTCACAGAGTCATGGAATGGTTGGAACCCAAACCCCAGGGCAGTGACCCACAACTGGAAGGGGTATCACAGGTGTGGAAGTCCTTCCTGAAGAGCAAGGAGTTCAAGCCCCACATTGGGCACCCCCACCTTGGGGATCTGCACTAGGAAGACAAGCCCCTGTGGTTTTGAAAATTAGTGGCACTTAATTATAGCTTGACTATAAGAAACTAAGACTCTGCTCTTAAAGGTCCCATGCACAATCTCACTCATTCCAAGATCCAGCACACAGGCATCAGTTTGAAAAGCTCTGTGGCCATGTGTAAAGATTTATTGACTGATTTTAGGGCATCTGCTGGAGCGGAACTTTCTCTGGAAACAGAAGTATTAATAGGTGCTACTTTTCTTGCCCTCATTCAGTCTATTTGACCTAAAGCTGGCAGGCCCCAATACTGACACTCTCCATCTAACCTGGCAGCACTGCTTGCCCTGCTCTAGATTTCCATTGTTGGCCCACCCGACCCAACCCACTTGCCCTGGCAGGTTGCCTCTCCAAAGTGGCTCAAACACTGCCACACCTGGTGAGTAGCCTTGACCAAGACCAGAACCCTTCCAGAGTGATTCCTGCCCCAAGAGGACAGTCCCACGAACCAGCAATCAACAGAAGTCACAGACAGGCCTCAGAGCCAACCACACCAATGTCTAAGCTCACCAACCACCATACCCAAAGCAGCTATGGATGGGCCTCTAAGTGAACTGCACTGGAAGCCAGCCCTACTACCCAGCATGCCAACAGCAGTGAAGACCTAGTTGCAACAGGAAAGCACACACACCCCAAAAAAGGGACACCCCCAGAGTGCCTGGTTCTGGAGACCAGAAGGGATAGTGCTTCTGGGACCCACAAGCTGCCTTCTACATAAGACAACTACCTTCAAGACCAGGAGTTGACTTACCCAATACATAGAAACAAACAAAAAGAGTCAGGCAAAATGAGAAGACAAAGGAATCTGTACCAAACTGAAGAAGACAAAAGCTCAGGAAAAAAAACCAACAAAACAGAGATAAGCAATATACCTGACAAAAAGTTAAAAGTAATGGTCATAAAGATGCTTACAGAACTTGGGAGAAGAATGGATGAACACAGTGAGAATTTCAACAAAGAGACAGAAAATATACAACAAAAACAATCAGAGCTAAAGAATACAATAACTGAAATGAAAAATGCACTGAAAGGAATCAACAGTAGATTAGAGGGTGCAGAAGACTGAATCAAGTGATATAGAAGACAGGATAGTGGAACTCATGCAAGCTTAAAAGCAAAAAGAATAAAAAACAGTAAGGATAGGTTAAGGGAACTCTACAACAACATCAACTGTACTAACATTTGCATTATAGGGGTCCCAGAAAGGGGCAGAAAATATTTATGAAGAAATGAAAGCTAAAAATTACCCTAACCTGGAGAAGGAAACAGACATCCAGGTTCAGGAAGCACAAAGAGCCACAAACAAAAAGAACCCAGAAATGTCTACACCAAGACACATAATAATTAAAAGGTCAGAAATGAAGGGGAAATAGAGAATCTTAAAAGCAGAAAGAGAAAAAACACTAGTTACACACAAGGGAATGCACATAAGACCATTAGCTGATTTTGCAACAGAAACTTTTGAGGCCACAGGGAGTGGCATGATATATTCAAGTGTTGAAAGGAGTGCCTACAACCAAGAATATTTTACCCTGCAAGGTTATCATTCAGAATGGAAAGAGACATAAAGAGCTTAACAGACAAAATAAGTTAAAGGAGTTCATCACCACCAAACTAGCTTACAAGAAATTTTAGAGGTGCTTCCATAAGTGGAAAAGAAAAGGCCATAACTGGAAATAAAAACGTTATGAAATAAACATATCAGTGGTAAAAGTAGCATAGTAAAAGTATCATGAAGCTGGTATGAAGGTTAAAAGACAAAAGTAGTAAAATCAACTATACAATAATTAGTTGAAGGATACACAAAATAAAAAGATATAAAATATGTAAAATACATAAAACATTGCTGGGGGAGTAAAAATGTGGTGTATTTAAAATGTACTCTAGTGTAAGTGACATCAACTTACAATAGATTGCTATATACACAGGGTGTTATAGATGAACCTCATGGTAACCACAAAACCTATATTACATACACAAAAAATAAAGAGAAAAGAACTCAAGCACAACACTAAAAAGTTATCAGACCAAGAAGGAAGAGAACAAGAGAAGAAGAAGAAAGATAAAATAACTACAAAAACAACCAGAAAACATGAAGAAAATAGCAATAAGTACATACCGATCAATAATTACTGTAATGTAAATAGACTAAATGGGCCAATCAAGTCACAGAGTGACTGAATAGACAAAAGCATAAGACCCATCTGCATGCTCCTAGAAGAGACTCACTTTAGACTTAAAGACACATACAGACTGAAAGTGAAGAGACAGAAAAAGATTTTCTGAGGAAATGGAAATAACAAAAAAAGCTGTGGCAGCACACTTAATCAGGGAAAACGGACTTCAAAACAAAGATTGTAACAAGAGACAAAGAAGGACATTACATAATGATAAAGGGGTCAGTCCAACAAAAGGATGTAGCAATTGTAAGCATATATGCACCCAACATAGGAGCACCTAAATATATAAAGCAAATATTAACACACATTAAGGGAAAAATTGACAATAATACAATAATAGAAGGGGACTTTAACACCACACCTACATCAATGCATGGATCATCCAGACAGAAAATCAATAAGGAAAGACTGGCTGTGAATGACATACTAGACCAGATAGACTTAGATGTATATATACAAAACATTCCATCCAAAACAGCAGAACACTCATTCTTTTCAACTGAACATCAAACATTCTCTAGGATAGACCACATGTTAGACAACAAAATAATACTCAAGAATTTTAAAAAATTGAAATCATATCAAGGATCTTTTCTGACCACAACAGTATGAAGCTAGAAACCAATTACAAAAAAAAAGACTGTAAAAATTCAAACACAGGGAGGCTAAGCAATACACTACTAAACTAATAATGAGTCAATGAGAAAAATCAAAGAGGGTATTTAAAAAAATGCCTTGAGAAAAATGGAAATGGGAGCCCAACTTTCCAACTTCTGTAGGATAAAGCAAGAACAGTTCTAAGAGGGGAGTCTATAGCAATAATGGCCTACCTCAAGAAACAAGAAAGATCTCAAACAATGTAACCCTACACCTAAAGGAACTAGAAAAAGAAGAACAAAGCCCAAGTTAGTGAAAGGAAGGAAATTATAAAAATCAAAGTGGAAATAAATGAAATGGAAACTAAAACAAATAGAAAGGATGAATGAAATTAAGAACTGGTTCTTTGAAAAGATAAATAAAATATATTAATCTTAGGCAGATTCATCAAGAAAACAAAAGATCTCAAAAAGTAAAACCAGAAATGAAAGAGAAGTTGCATCAGACGTCATAGAAATACAGAGGATTGTGAGACTAATACAAAAAATCATGCACCAACAAATGGGACAACCTAAAAGAAATGGATAAATTCCTAAAAATATACATATTTCAATACTGAATCAGAAAGAAATATAAAATCTGAACAAACTGATGACTAGTAATGAAATTGAGTAAGTAATCAAAAAATCTCCCAACAAAAAAAATCTCCACAGATGAATTATACCAAACATTTAAGAAGAGTTAATACCTATCCTATTCAAACTATTCCAACAAAATGAGGAGGAAGGAATGCTTCCAAACTCATTCTACAGTCCTACATTACCCTGATACCAAAACCAGACAATGAAACTTTAATAAAAGGAAATTATAGTCCAATATCCCTGAAGAACATAGATGTAAAAATTCTCAACAAAATATTAGCAAACCAAATTCAACAACATATTAAAAGGATCATTCAGCACGATCAAGTGGGATTTATTCCACAGATGCAAGGATGGGTTAATATCTGCAGAGCAATTAAAGTGATATACCACCTTTACAAAACAAAGGATAAAAATCTTATGATCATCTCAATAGATGCATAAAAAACATTTGACAATATTCAACATCTATTCATGATAAAAACTCCCAACCAACTGGGTACCAAGGAACATATCTCAACATAAAAAAGGCCATATATGACAAATCCACAGCTAACAACATACGTATAGCGGAAAACTAAATGCCTTCCCTCTAAGATCAAGAACAAGACATGGATGCCCTGTTGCCATTTTTATTCAGCATAGTACTGAAAGGCCTAGTCATGGCAATCAGAATAAAAAGAAATAAAAGGCATCCAAATTGATAAAGAAGAAGTAAAACTGTCTCTATATACAGATGATATGATACTATATATAGAAAGCCCTAAAGGTACCACAAAAAACTGTCAGAATAAACAAATGAATTCAGTAAAGTTGCAAGATGTGAACTTAATATGCAGAAATCTGGTGCATTTCTATACACTAATAACAAATGGGCAGAAGAAGAAATCAAGAAATCAATCCAATGGTATCTACAGAATAAAATACCTAGAAATAAATTTATCCAAGAGGGTGAAAGGCCTGTATACTGAAAACTATAAGGTATTGATGCAAGAAATTGAAGATGACACAAATAAATGGAAAGACACCATGCTCATAGATTAGAAGAATTAATAATGTTAAAATGCTCAGACTACCCAAAGCAATCCACAGATGCAATACAATCCCTGTCAACATACCAGTGGTATTCTTCACAAGACAAGAATAAATAATCCCAACACTTGTATGGAACCACAAAGACCACAAATAGCCAAAGCAATCTTGAGAAAGAAGAACAAAACTGGAGGTATCATGCGCCCAGATTTCAAAATATATTACAAAGCTATACTAATCAAAACAGTATATATGGGCACAAAAATAGAAACAGAGGTCAATGGAACAGAATAGAGAGGCCAGAAATAAACCCTCACTTAGATGGTCAACTGATCTGTAGCAAAGGAATATACAATGTAGAAAAGATAGTCTCTTCAATACATAGTCCTGGGAAAATTAGAGCGCTACCTGCAAAAGAATGAAACTAGACCACTTTCTTTCTTTCACCATATGCAAAGATAAGCTTAACTTAAATGTAAAATTTGAAACCATAAAACTCCTAAAAGGAAATACAGGCAGTAAACTCTTGGAAATTGGTCTTTGCAATATTTTTTTGGATCTGTCTCCTCAAACAAGGGTAACAAAAGCAAAAATAAACAATGGGGACTACATCAGACCAACAAGCTTTTGCACAGAGAAGGAAACAATCAACAAAATGAAAAGGCAACCTACTGAATGGGCTAAGACATTTGCAATTTATATATCTGATAAGGGGTTAACACCCAAAATATATAAAGAACTCATAAAACCCAACACTCCCCCCCCAAAAAAAATACAATACAATTTTAAAAAGGGCAGAGGAGTTGAATAGTCTTTTTTCAAAGACATACAGCTGGCCAACAAACATGAAAAGATGCTCAACATTAATAATCATCAGTGAAATGCAAATCAAAACCACAGTGTAATATCATCTTATACCTGTTAGAATGACTAGTATCAAAAAGACAAGAAATAACAGGTGTTGGCATCCTCATGCACTGTTGGTGGAATGTAAACTGGTGCAGCCATCATGGAAAATAGTATGGAGGTTCCTCAAAAAATTAAAAAGAGAAATGCCATACGATCTAGTAATTCTGCTTCTGGGAATTTATCCAAAGCAAACCAAATCACTAACTCAAAAAGATTTATGCACCCCTTTATTTCTTCATTTCTGCTGCATTATTTTCAATAGCCAAAATATGGAAGCAACGTAAGCTTCCATTGATTAATTACTGGATTAAGAAGATATGTGTATATATGGACATACAATGCAATGTTAATCAAGAAAAGAATGAATTACTGTCATTTGCAACAACATGGATGGAGGTAGAGGGCATTATGCTAAGTGAAGTAAGTCAGAAAGAGGATAAACATTGTATGATTTCACGTACATGTGGAATCTGAAAAACAGAACAAATGAACAAATCAAAACTGAAACAGGCTTATAAATACAGAGAACAAGCTGGTGGTTGCCAGGGGAGAGGGGAAAAAAGGTGAAGGGGATTAAGAGGTACAAACTTCCAATTATAAAATAAATAAGCCACAGGGATATAAAGGACAGCATAGAGAATATAGTCAATACTATTTAAATAACTTTCTATGTTGACAGATGATTCTTATCATAGTGAACATTTCATAATGTATATAAATGTTGATTCACTATGTTGTACACCTGATTCTCACATAATATTATATGTTAACTACAATAAAAAAAAAGAAGAAATATTAATGCTAAGCTTACAGGATTGCTGTGAGGACCAGATGAGAAAATATTTGAATATCATTCTGTCTAAACTTAAACTTTAGTACATGCATACACACAGACATACATTAAAGATGTGAGAGTGCTTTATAAAAGCTCTATATAGATTACCATTCATCATCACCATCATTAATAGTATCATCATCATCACCATCTCGATCATCCTCTAAGGTTTGCTTAAATTCCAAGTTTTCCCCTCCATCTACACTGGAAATAAGCAATGGCTTCCGCTCTTTGAGCCACCCACACAGGAAAAACAATTGGCAGGAGCCTCAAAAAACTGATATATAAAATATGTAATAAATAAAATATAAAAATATATAAAATAATTATAAAACATAGAGATAAAAAGCACTGACAGACATTAACATAGAAATTGGGGTTTGGGAAACCCAGATTGAACTAATATAATGAATGGGGTTCTTGTTAAACTGATCTAGTTAAGCTTTTTATTTAGTAGAGAAATTATAATTGAATGTTAATCTTTACTCCACTTTTAGAAAATATTAGTAATTCAACTTCAGGCTCCCATTAGGCCAATGTTTTCTCCTGAGCACACAAGAAATAAAAAAAAACCAATCACATAAAAGCAATTACCACTTACGTGACATGAAGCATGCTTTCCAATATTACTCAATGAAAAGCCCAAAGACAGTCATAGAAACAAAAATGTTTTAAGTCTGTCATCAGAAAGGTTGGTTTGCTTTTTTTCTAGATTGATCTCTCCTTTTTACACTCGCAAAAGTATGGCCTGGGACCTCTCTGTCCTCCTTATGGTCACTTCTCAGCATCCAAACTAACTCAGAAAGAATATGAAACGCATCATGTAAACGGAGGAACACTTATTCCAATGATGTGATCAGGCTAATTGGCATTATTATCATATCACGAAGTTGACATCACACTGCCAAGACTTGGCACGATTCTACTTATTACTGTGCCAATTTTGAGTTGCATGTTGTAGCTACTGTTACTAGCGTAGACCTCCACAGACTCAGTTAGCTACCCAGGGACTTTGATGACAGCTGAAATTCCTAAAAATATTTTGCCATAATAGAGCTAAAAAAAAAACAGTGTAAGAATCTGCTACCCTTTAAGTAATGAACACTACAAGAATTTCATCTGAGGTACTTTATTATTTCCTTGTAAGCTGTCAGTTTAAATCTCTCTCAGGCCAAATTCCACATCTGTTTATTTGAAATGCTTCATAAGCTGAGGAAAAGGGAGCAGTCATCTTTTGGGAAATTCAAAAGCACACACAACTAATCCAGCCCTTCAGTGTGATCCAGGGATATTAGTACTTCTGCAGAGCTGCAGAGAAAGATGGTGATAATATTCCCTCTTCTTTTTACCCCGTAGACCAAAATATTTTAAAGAAAAAACTAGAAAATAGGATCATTATATATTAATGTGCTATCAGTGAATTAAGGTATGGATTGTACAGCAGGAACAGAGACAGAAACATGAGATAAAAATATCAGCAGTTCAATATACAAAGGCAAAACACAGTCAAACTTCATCATTTTGTAATAACTAGGGAAAAGGCTGGATGAAATTTGGGAAAACTAACTCTCAAAATGAATTTTGTTGTAAGGTGTTGTAAAGTTTCCTCATATAGTTTGATGCAGAATAGATGTTCAACAAATATGTTAAATGAAAATAATGCATATATATCTTTAACTATAGAAATCTATTAGATATAGATACAGAGATATGGATGGATATATAGATATATAGATACCTATATAGATAGGCAGATAAGCAGACAGACATAGATAAATCAATAGATACCATATCTCTCTCTGACTATAGTTACATAGACATGATATCTAAATAAATATCAGACAATATTGTCAAGAATAGATCCTGTGGGTTCCTAGTGAATAAAGACCTATCATCTTTTATGTATCATTGTTAATATACAATTAGTATAGTGATTATTTGTAAGGAAACAAATCTTGCTAAAGTAATTTTTAGGAACCTAAGTACATTTAAACCTCCCAAATATTTTAATGACCTTACACCCATTCACCTATTCACACAGACACACACACACATAAAATTTCTTGTTTAATAGTTTAATTTGCTAAATAAGATATTTTTATTATAGAGACTTTATTTAGCACAGCCACTGTCTGAATTATCTCAAATTTTTAATTAGTGGAGTTTGAATGAATCAGGTTCCATTACATAGGTGAAATATAATCAAGAGGAAAATAAACATCTTTAAAATGAAATAAATACAAATAAAAAAAGGAAGTCATGTAAAAATAGAAATGAAAAGAAATTACCTTTATGCTAAGCAGATAAAACACTATGTCATCCCTGATATTATTCTGCATTTTTAAAGATTTACATGTCAAGACACATGAATGGAGAACTCTTCTTAAATAAATCTAATGATGATGCCTTAACCATTTCTAGACGTTTTCATTTGTATTTTTTGCTTACAACTGCTGGATGGAAAACAACAATTTAAAGGCAAAAATAGCATTAAAAAACCATCACAATATCTAAAAAGAGATACCATGAATGATCATTCTATTTTGTTACCTTTAGACCCCATTTTCAAGATAAAAGTGGAAAGAAATAATATAACAAATGCAGAACAAATTGCATTACTTAAGCAAACTTAGCAGGGTTCAAAGGAGTTTCTCCACACACATAACATTGAAAAAGAAGGTAGCAGCAGACTCTTCAATGATTAATCTGTCAGTTGTATGCAACATTATACACAGCTGTATAACGTTATCATCTTCTCTACAAAAAAAAATTTTGAGACACAAGGACCTGAAACCAGAAAGTATTGTAAAACATTTCAATAATCATTTGGGAAAAAAAGGATAATTGTCAATTCTCAACCCAT
>JAVSCE010000961.1:0-95467 GCA_032199065.1 Smutsia gigantea
ACTAGAAAATAATTCTAAAATTCATATGGAACCACAAAAGACCCCGAATAGCCAAATCAATCCTGAGAAGGAGGAATAAAACAGGGGGAATTACACTCCCTGACTTCAAGCTCTACTACAAAGCCACAGTAATCAAGACAATTTGGTATTGGCACAAAAACAGACCCACAGACCAGTGGAACAGAATAGAAAATCAAACATTAACCCAAACATATACAGTCAATTAATATTTGATAAAAGTGCCTTGGAAATACAATGGGGAGATGACAGCCTCTTCAGCAGCTGGTGTTGGAAAAACTGGACAGCTACATGTAAGAGAATGAAACTGGACTACTGTCTAGCCCCATACACAAAGGTAAACTCAAAATGGATCAAAGACCTGAATGTAAGTCATGAAACCATAAAACTCTTAGAAAAAAACATAGGCAAAAATCTCTTGGACATAAACATGAGCAACTTCTTCATGAACATATCTCCCCGGGCAAGAAAAACAAAAGCAAAAATGAACAAGTGGGACTATATCAAGCTGAAAAGCTTCTGTACAGCAAAGGACACCATCAGTAGAACAAAAAGACATCCTACAGTATGGAAGAATATATTCATAAAAAATGTATCTGATAAAGGGTTGACATCCAAAATATATAAAGAACTCATGCACCTTAACAAACAGAAAGTAAATAATCCAATTAAGAAATGCGCAGAGGACATGAATAGACACTTCTCCAAAGAAGAAATTCAGATGGCCAACAGGCACATGAAAAGATGCTCCAAATGGCTAATCATCAGAGAAATGCAGATTAAAACCACAATGAGATATCACCTCACACCAGTGAGGATGGCCAACATCCAAAACACAAACAACAACAAATGTTGGCGGGGATGTGGAGAAAAGGGAACCCTCCTACACTGCTGGTGGGACTGCAAATTAGTTCAACCATTGTGGAAAGCAGTATGGAGGTTCCTCAAAAAACTCAAAATAGAAATACCATTTGACCCAGGAATTCCACTCCTAGGAATTTACCCTACGAATGCAGCAGCCCAATTTGAAAAGGACAGATGCACACCTATGTTTATTGCAGCACTATTTACAATAGCCAAGAAATGGAAGCAACCTAAGTGTCCATCAGTAGATGAATGGATAAAGAAGAGGTGGTACATATACACAATGGAATATTATTCAGCCATAAGAAGAAAATAAATCCTACCATTTGCAACAACATGGATGGAGGTAGAGGGTATTATGCTCAGTGAAATAAGCCAAGCCGAAAAAGACAAGTATCAAATGATTTCACTCATATGTGGAGTATAAGAACAAAGAAAAAATACTGAAGGAACAAAACAGCAGCCGACTCACAGAACCCAAGAACGGACTAATAGTTACCAAAGGGAAAGGGACTGGGGAAAATGGGCGGGAAGGGAGGGATAAGAGGGGAAAAGGGGCATTATGATTAGCAGATATAATGTTGGGGGGCACCGGGAGGGCAGTACAACTCAGAGAAGACAAGTAGTGATTCTATAGCATCTCACTACGCTGATGGACAGTAACTGTAATGGGGTTGGTGGGGGGGACCTGATGAAGGGGTAGTTTAATAACCGTAATATTGCACATGTAATTGTAGATTAATGATAATAACATAAATTATATTAAAAAAAAAAAGAGAGAGCAAGTGCACAGTTGGAGAAAGGGGAGTGTGAGCTACCTCACAGAAGAGGCACACTGAAAGGCTGAGATAAATTTTTAAGGCTATGCACTTAGAAAGTGCCGGTGACCTCAGAGAGAGGAGTGCACTGAACGGCTTAGGGTCTGGCGTTTTATAGGCGGTTGAAGATTTTCAGGAATGAGACACAAGGCCAGGTGCGGACCAGCCAAATTGTCCCAGAATGTTCATCTTTGTTAAGACATTACATTTCTTTTTTTTTTTTTTCAGTTTCTAGAGTTTTTTATTTGTCAACCGCATGCACCAACACCAAGGCTGGGTCCTGGGCAGGGAATGTCTCTTCACTGCAGGACAGCACAAATCCCAACACATATTACCCTTGCTCTCAGTCAGTTGCATTTTCAAAGCAGTGTCTAGGAGACAAAACCGGGCTGCTAGAGAAATTTTAAACTGAATATCGCCATGCTGGTCAGCAGGAGGAGGGAATAAAGGGATGCTTGGTCAGCACAGATAGATGCTATGTCTGGGTCCAAGAGGATTATAGAATATTTCTCTATCTACTCTACTAATGCCTCATCCTGACATCAGTCATTGAAGCCTTTGGTTTGATAAGAAAGGAACAGAGTTAATTAGTCCTGAGTTACTTCCTATCCTCAGCTCTCCATTCAGAAAAGGTTTGCAAAACTCCTACATTTTGGGGTGTTGAATGTGCAGAAGTTTTTTTTTCCAACTTCGCCGTGTCCCTTACCACAACCACCACCACCTGAAAATGTAAATCACTTAGGAAATTGAATTATTTTCAAGAACCTTGTGATGATAAATTTCATTTGTCAACTTGACTGGATCAAGGTTACCCAGAAACATTATTTCTGGATCTGTCTGTGAGAGTGTTTCCCATTAAGAGTAGCAGTTGAATCAGTGGATACGGTTAAGCAGATTGCCCTCTACAATGTTGGTAGACATTATCCAGTCTGTTGAGTTCCTGAATAGAACAAAAGGTGAAAGAAGGAGGAATTCACCTTTTTTTTTTTCTTTCCCTTGCCCACCAACTGAGATTTAAACCATTGGCTCTTTGGTTCTCAGGCCTTTGGGCTTGGACTGAACTACACCTCTAGCTTTCTTGGGTCTCCAGCTAGCAGATGAGGCTCCTCAACTCCTACAATTGCATGAGCCAATTCCAATCAAACAAATAACCTGTTGGTTCTCTTTCTCTGGAGAACCCCGACTAATGCAAATCTTTTAAATTCTTCACACTGTGTATTTACTTGTAATGAATATACATTTTATAGGGCAATACTTTTGTTAGAGTGATTGCAGTTCCTCTATGTATCTGAGTCAGAATTTCTCTTAATAATATATCATTCAGGTTGTTTACCAGTGAGGCAGACTAATTGAAGTTCTGCCTCCTCATAACATATTCCCCAACTGAGCACAAGTTATTTGGACACTGTTTGTGCCAAGCTCTTCTCCATCAGCACAGATCTTTAAGTTTTTTGAAGATATTGACAACTGGTAACCCTGAGGTGATTCAGGGAAGATTTGTTCTAACCCGTCAATCTAAAATCCAAGTTGATTCCTGAAAGAACATTACTCTTCTAATGACCTTATTTTCTTTATTGAGGACCTGTTCTCATAAGACAATTTCCTTGCATGAATTGATTAACCTACAGAGAAATCTTCCAGTATAAATAGATGCATATTGATGCCTATAAAGGCCCCTTGAAATCAAAGTAAAACTTGAAGGAACTAAAAATTTTCTGTTCATGGTTTGCTAAATATTCTGTTCCCCTTTTATGTAAACCATATATAGGACCATAGAAACATTAATAAAATACTGGACTTTAACTTACCAATAAAGTATATTTCCTGAATATGAAAAAGAAACTTTCCAAGATTCATCTAAATGTCTATTATGACAGTGTAATAGAGTAGAAAGGACACCAAGATTCAGACAACCTAGTTATAGTTCTATCTCTGCCAGTGCTGGCAATCTTAGAACAAATAATTTAATGTTATATGCCAGTTTTCATATTAGTAAAAGAAGAAAGTCAGACTAGTTGATTTCATAATTCCCTTCTAGCTCTAACATTCTGTGATTATTTTTTAATAACTCATGGAAAAACACATTTGGATGGTGCTTATGTTTACTTCTAGGTTCTTTTTTTTTTGTAAATAGGATGTTGCTTCTTGTAAATATTTTATCAAATTGTTTTTACTTGGTCAATATCTGGCTTTCCCATGAGCTTTTCATCTCTGTAAGGGCAGAGGAATTGTCTAACTAGTTTGGTTTAATACTCTATTCTCTATTACTAGTGTATGGCACATAGTACATATGTTAGGCAGGAAAATAGATATGAGCAGGGTGGAAAGAGAAAAAGGCCAGGGAAGTCCACTAAAAAGACCCAGAGTTAATCAATTAAAAAAGCCAGGAGCAACTTGGCCTGGAAGGTTTAAATATCCTCTAAATAAAGGAGGGTACCTCAACATAGCCCATGCCTTATTGTGTTAATCATGCAGGCCCAGCTTATTTTTTAACTTTACCTGTATGCTGTTTTTTCCTCCTTCCAGCCCTAATCAAGTAGTTTGTAACCTAGGCAACTAATTTAGCATGTGGGCCCAGCCGTAAACAACATAGTAAAAGGCAGGAAGGATTCCATCTTAAAGATTGTATTTTAATATCCAGGAAGCTAAGAAGTAAGATTCTTAACTTACTTTTTAGCAAACAGACAATAAACCCAGCCCACCCCGGGGGCTGGGCAAACAGCCTTGTTTGATCTGCTCCCAGACCAAGAACACCAGGTATCCCAGGGAGAAATCAGAGGAGGAAACTCCTTGTGTTAAGTTAATTCTAAGTATTCAAAGACCACTTAACAAGTCTGCACCCCCAGCCCTTAATGACATTCCTAAAGAATCCTTAAAAGAGGAAACCCCAACTTTTCAGGGCGCTCCTCTAAGGTTGCCTGTACTTTTTAAGTGCATAACCTTTTAATCTCAAACTCTCTCTCTCCAACCTTTCAGGGCACCTCTCCTCGCTGAGGTGGCCTGTATGTTTTCTCTTTTAAGTACCTTTAAATAAAACTTATGCTCTTCTTCACTACTGTGTCTCTGCCCTTCGATTCTTTGTTGCAGCAGGGACAAGGACTGAGGAAAATACACAACGCACCCCCAACACATACATTTTTAATAATGAATGGAGGTAATTTAAATGTTTTATTTGCCAAATGACGTATACTCTTCATCATGTCTAATTTTTATTTCTTCAGTGTTTTCAGATATTGGATGAATAAAGTTGTCCTTTCTACTAGGATACCTAATATACCATATTGTCCTGGTTTGGCACTAAAATTTTATTTCAATTCTTATGTATTTACAATTCAAGTCAGATTCAGATCTTTGCAAACTTCAACAACTTCATAACTAGGCAATTCCAGGAAACAAGTCTCCTGGAGAAATGGAATATATGTCAAATGTCTAAAATTAAAACATAAAGCTAAGTTCACAAGAGAGCAGCATTAAATACTATTATTCTATGAAATCATTAATGAAATGTTCTAGGTCACTAAACATCCAATTGATGCTGGGGTTCTTGTTTGCAGAGTCAAAGAATGAACTTAGCAAACACCCAAGGTAGGAGAGCCAGGGTAGAGGCTTTTATTCAGAAATAAAGTGAGAGGAAAGAGCTCCTGGCTCATGCCAGGAGGGTACAAGAGAGGCCTCTTTTTTCTTTTAACTTAACATAAGAAATATACTGCTTTGATTCCTTTCCAGGATACCAGTTTCTGTCTGGAAGCATATCAATCAAGACTCTGTCCTGCCTCCAAGGTGGGCTAAGCCACTGTCCGTTTGATTAAAATGCAATCTTAGCTTTAAGATAGAATTCTTCCTGAATAAGCTGGGCCTTTTAGCAGGTGCTGAAGTAAATCTTAAAATGGAATGTTCTGATTGACACAGTGAAAACACAGGCTATGCTGAGATACTTTTCTTTATCTGGGGAGTATTCAAACTTCCAGGTCAAGTTGCTCCTGGCCTTCTGAGCTTTCTATTTTTAATTGGTTAACTGAGTCCCTTCTAGTGGGCTTTACTGGCCTTAATTCTCTTTCGACCCTGCTCATATCTGTTTTCCTGCCTAACAGACTTGAAGAACAGGGCAGAAGCTAAGTACAGGGGAATTATAGCCATGTTTAGAGATAATAGTAAGGAAAGCTTCTCTGCTAACTAAAAAACCAAGGTCATTTGAGCTCAAAATAAATCTGGTGATAACACTTAGAAGGCTTAATAAGTAAGTAATATAGAATAGTGAAAACTTGGAGCAAGTTTTGTGAGGAACGTGAAAGATAAATAAATTCAGGAATGGATTGACAGGCTAGAAAAACAGACATGGTTTCCACGCTAAAAATCTTAAGTGAAGTCAAAGATTAAGTTTTGTGAGAGAAGGGAGTGGAAGATGTACAGACAAATATATGAGGCTGTGGTCAGAAGGTAGGATTCCTGAACTGAAAAACTCAAAGCAAGAGTAAAGGCTCATGCATTGATGAAGATGATACTGATGATAACCATTCACTAAGCACACAAAAAATTAATTATATCTAATCATAACAACCATAAATACCAGCATATTATAGAGGAGAATCTGAGGCCCTTTAAAATTTAACGTATTTTCAATAAAACAAAGTTTTTTCATACATCTGAACATGATGACTCTGAAGTTAATACAGATTAGTAAAGGGTTGGCATTCCCAAGATAATCTTCAAGAAAATAGGTGGACATTGTGCTGTTAATACCCTACTAAGTATTAGCATTTATTACAAAGCTGGACAATTATGATAGTGTCATAATGTCACAGAGGTCACACAAATTGACCAATGGAAAAGAATAAACAATCCTTGGATGTGTGGAAACCTTATTTGAGATCAGTGACAATACAAATAAAAAGTTAAATTATTCAATAAATGCTTCTAGAACAAATGTGTTCATATATAAAATAAATCATGCACAAAAAATAGGTTGATGAAAAACCTAAACATTAATAGTAAAAGTTCAAAACTTTTAGCAAAATGATAGATGAGTATCTTTGTGATTTTGAAGTAGGAAAGGATTTCTTAAATAAGACCCCCAAAGCACAAAAAATAAAGGAAAAGATGAATAAATCTGACTATATTCAAACTAACTTCCAATATAAGAAAAGACACAGAGGTGAAAGAAAAGGCACAGACTGGAAGAATACAGGCAACTAATATAACCAACAATGTATTATTATCCAGGAAAAAAAAAAAGATGAGCAAAGAGCAATAGGCCCAGAGATGTCCAGGAGGGACTTGGGATTAGCAGTACTACAGAAATCCTCGCTGGAAATAGATCTGGGCAACATCAACTTACTGATCATATTTGAATTCACAGGATTAAATGAGATTATAGAAGGAAAGAATGTAAAAAAAAATTAGACTTGGGCCTAAAGCAAGAAAAGATTACTGATCCTCACCAAAGTTCTTAACACTAAATAATAACTCCTTTTTTATTCACCTATTGATTACTTCATCTGGCCTTTTCTGATCATAAAGTATCTTTACCTCTTTTAAAGATGGACACTAAATATAAGAAATAAACACTAATAAAAACAGATTTTGTTGGACACTGTCAGAGGTGATTGGTAAGCCTGTCTCTCCCATTTAGAACAATATTCTCTTTAGCCCCTCTGTTACATGTACTGTCAGGAAGGCAGGGTTGTGGAAATGATAGGCAAATTCAAAAATATGAATGAAACAGGACTTAAATTTTAAAGTAAAGGGAATCTAAGAAAATACTACTTATAATGCACAAGAAAGATTTTTAGAAATTTTGGTATCATTAATATACAATCACATGAGCAACATTGTGGTTACTAGATTCCCCCATTATCAAGTCCCCACATATACCCCATTACAGTCACTGTCCATCAGCGTAGTAAGATGCTGCAGAGTCACTACTTGTCTTCTCCATGCTATACTGCCTTCCCTGTACTGCTCCCCTACATTATGTGTGCTAATCATAATGCCCCTTTTCCCCCTTATCCCTCCCTTCCCACCTATCCTCCCCAATCCCTTTCCCTTTGGTAAATGTTAGTCCATTCTTAGGTTCTGTGAGTCTGCTGCTGTTTTATTCCTTCAGTTTTTCCTTTGCTCTTACACTCCACAGAAGAGTGAAATCATTTGATACTTGTCTTTCTCAGCTTGACTTATTTCACTGAGCTTAATACCCTCTAGCTCCATCCATGTTGTTGCAAATGGTAGGATTTATTTTCTTCTTATGGCTGATAATATTCCATTGTGTATATGTACCACCTCTTCTTTATCCATTCATTTACTGATGGACACTTAGGTTGCTCCTATTTCTTGGCTATTGTAAATAATGCTGCGATAAACATAGGGGTGCATATGTCTTTTTCAAACTGGGCTCCTGCATTCTTAGGGTAAATTCCTAGGAGTGGAATTCCTGGGTCATATGGTATTTCTATTTTGAGTTTTTTGAGGAACCTCCATACTGCTTTCCACAATGGTTGAACTAATTTACATTCCCAAGAGCAGCATAGGAGGGTTCCCCTTTCTCCACATCCTTGCCAACATTTGTTGTTGTGTGTCTTTTGGATGTTGGCCATCCTCACTGGTGTGAGGTGATATCTCATTGTGGTTTTTATTTGCATTTCTCTGATGATTAGTGATGTGGAGCATCTTTTCATGTACCTGTTGGCCATCTGAATTTCTTCTTTGGAGAAGTGTCTGTTCGGATCCTCTGCCCATTTTTTAAATGGATTATTTGCTTTTAGTTTGTTCAGGTATATGAGCTCTTTATATAATTTGGATGTCAACCCCTTATCAGATATGTCATTTGTGAATATATTCTCCCATACTGTAGGATGCCTTTTGTTCTACTGATGGTGTCCTTTGCTGTACAGAAGCTTTTTAGTTTGATATAGTCCCACTTGTTCACTTTTGCTTTTGTTTCCCTTGCCGGTGGAGATATGTTCATGAAGAAATTGTTCATTTATATTCAAGAGTGTTTTGCCTATGTTTTCTTCTAAGAGTTTTATGGTTTCATGACTTACATTCAGGTCTTTGATCCATTTTGAGTTTACTTTTATGTATGGGGTTAAACAATAATCCAGTTTCATTCTCTTACATGTAGCTGTCCAGTTTTGCCAACACCAGCTGTTGAAGAGGCTGTCATTTCCCCATTGTATATCCATGGCTCCTTTATCGTATATTAATTGACCATATATGCTTGGGTTTATGTCTGGGCTCTCTAATTTGTTCCACTGGTGTGTGGGTCTGTTCTTGTGCCAGTACCAAATTGTCTTGATTTCTGCAGTCAGGGAGCATAATTCCCCCTGCTTTATTCTTCTTTCTCAGGATTGCTTTGGCTATTTGGGGTCTTTTGTGGTTCCATATGAATTTTAGAACTATTTGCTCTAGTTCATTGAAGAATGTTGTAGGTATTTTGATAGGGATTGCATTGAATCTATAGATTGCTGTAGGCAGGATGGCCATTTTGACAATATTAATTCTTCCTACCCAAGAGCATGGATGTATTTCTATTTATTAGTGTTCTCTTAAGAGTGTCTTGTACTTTTCAGGGTATAGGTCTTTCACTTCCTTGGTTAGGTTTATTCCTAGGTATTTTATTCTTTTTGATACAAGTGTGAATGGAATTGTTTTCCTGATTTCTCTTTCTGCTAGTTCACCGTTAGTGTATAGGCATGGAACAGATTTCTGTGTATTAATTTTGTATCCCGCAACTTTGCTGAATTCGATATTATATCTAGTAATTTTGGAGTGGATTCTTTAGGGTTTTTTATGTACAATAACATGTCATCTGCAAACAGGGACAGTTTAACTTCTTCCTTGCCAATTTGGATGCCTTTAATTTCTTTGTGTTGTCTGATTGGCGTGGCTAGGATCTCTAGTACTATGTTGAATAAAAGCAGGGAGAGTGGGCATCCTTGTATTGTTCCCGATCTTAGAGGAAAAGCTTTCAGCTTGTCGCTGTTAAGTATGATGTTTGCTGTGGGTTTGTCATAAATGGCCAAGAAGGATTTTTTTTTATTTGGTGGGATTAGGAACTATCTCCTTTCATATATTAGCTTTGTTCACCTAATGCATCAGAAATAGCTAATGTATGCATCCACATCTTCTGTAAATTTTCAGACAAAAAAGAAAAAGTTATATGGATGACAGGCTTCCACTCATTATACTT
The DNA here is from genome assembly GCA_032199065.1 of Smutsia gigantea. NCBI lineage: Eukaryota > Metazoa > Chordata > Mammalia > Pholidota > Manidae > Smutsia > Smutsia gigantea. The sequence goes on from JAVSCE010000961.1 coordinate 9,886, forward strand.
CTACTTGGAAATAACAAGTCAGCTATCCACATAAACTGCTCAAGGGAAGCCAGTCACAAAAAAAACTACAAACTATATAATTCATTTTATAAGGCGTTCCAGAACATGTAAAGCAAGACAGAATAGCGGTGGTGGTGGTAGAGGGATGTGATTAGGGGCATGAAGAAGCTCCCTTGGGGGTTGGATATATTCTATATACATTGATCTGAGTGGTGGTAACATCATATCAAATACATTTGGCACTTGAGGACAAATTTTTCTTCCTCTAATGTGCTCCACTCCTAACCTACCTCTACCTCAACCATCTCCCCAAGGTGTCTCTATATCTGATCAACAGAGATGAAAGATAACCAAGGACAAGGATGTTTGGGATCATCATATTCAGGATAAACAAGCTCCAAGGTCCTTCTTCAACGAAACCAAAAAAGTAAGTTGCCCTAAGGAAACTGAAGGGAAATCCTAATGTAAAACTCTGACCATTTAATCATCACTTTGTATATCATCTTCTATATTGCTCTAGCTCACGACCATAAGCTTGTATCTAAAGGTCTTCATAGAATTTCCAATGTAACCGTTCAAATTGATAATTCTAAACAGCGTAAAATGACCAGAAATTGATTTATCTAGATTTCCATTAACTCTTACTGATTGTTACTTCTTTAGTAAAGGGCAATCATAAATATTAAATTTAAACAGCCCAGTGAATGAGAAGCTGCTTTATAGAAAATTCCTTCCCTTTTCAGTCTAAAATGAAAATACCAAGGCAATAATTAAACGTATTTATTGCAAATGGCTGTTACATTAAGTCACACAAAGTGAACTACAACCATGCACAGTTCGTTGGTATTTTTCGTAGTAGGTTAAGTGGAGTTCGGAACTGTAATGAAGCGCTGTATTACCACACTGCATACACAACATGCAATCAGCAGGTTCATTACTTCGTCTATTTCACTTCAGCAAAAATACTAAACAAATTCACGTCAAAGGTGTTTAGTGGAATGACGCCGTCTCCTTTCGCCTTCAATTCTTTAAAAGATGTCAATGAAAATAAAGTGTAAAGATCTTCCCGAATACTTTAGATTGTATAACTTCTGCAACATAAAATAAATGAAACCCTAAGGCTTCATATTCTTTTATCACTTTACCCGGTTCACTTAACCTAAAAAAGATCTGATCTGCAGGAACTGAAAATACCTAAGGAAGGTCTATCATGGGTCTTGTCTGAGTGGCAAAACCCTCAGGGCCTCGGAGCGGGGTTGCCCAAACTGCCGAAGGGCAGAGCCGCGAGCAGTTCCTGTTTTCGATAGAGTACGGGAACTTCTTTTTTTTAAACCTGACTTGTAGGGGTGAGGGAGCGGACTGGGCACCGCAGGGGCAGAGGGGAGTGAGCTCGAGGGTGAATAGGCATCCCGGGGCCAAGGCAGCCCACCTGTCTGAGAAACCGACCCGAGAGCGGCCCAACTAGAAAGGGACGCCAGGAGAAACTCACTTTTGAAACGCGCTTGCCTTACATAGCACTCTCACCTGCTTCGTCTCCCAGCTCACTGTATCCCTGCTGCCGGCTTCCAGCGTCTACAGATGCAAAGGGCCCAACGGGAAAGTCCTTCTCCCGAGACTCCCAGGAGAGGCTCGCCACCCCGGGTCCCAGGGCCCCCAGGCCGCGGCGCGCACGTCACGCGCCCGCTGCCAATCCGCGCGGGGCAGGTCGCCTCCGCTCCGGGGCACAGCCCCGCCTTCTCCCGCCAACCACTTCTGCTCTGGGCGCAGGCGCCGCAGCTTGCAGGGCCGCCGGGCTCCGAGGCGCCGCCGCCGCCGCTACCGCCACCACCACCACCACCAGCACCATGGTGCTGGAGAGCGTGGCCCGCATCGTGAAGGTGCAGCTCCCCGCGTACCTCAAGCGGCTCCCAATTCCCGAGAGCGTCACCGGGTTCGCCCGGCTCACAGGTAACCGCCCCCAACCAGCCCCCATCCTCGCAGGTTCCCCAGGCGGGCCGGGGTGTGTGCATGTTCCGGGGTCCTGCAAACACCGGTGGGCCACGGGCCAGGCAGAGTGTGGCAAGCGGCGCGTGACCCCGTGGCCCGGGGCCGGGGGAGTTGGGCGCAGCCCCCCTGCCGCGCGTGTGGCGCCCCCTCTCGGTCCTCGGCGGCGCCCGGCTGGTCCGCGTGCCTGGTTGCCGGGTCCTCTCCCGGCGGGCGGCCGGGCTTCTGCCGAGAAGGGGCTGTGCGCGGAGCCGTCCCATCCTTTTCATTCCCGTCGCTCTCTGCCGTGTGCTTGTTTATTTTAAAGCGTAAGTTGTCGTAAGGCGCTATGAATCGGGCAGTGCCAGCTCTCGGCTAGGTTTTACCCAAAGCGTGTGGGTGTGTGTGGCGGAGACACACACGTGATATGTATATGGAAGTTTTATTTAGTAACAACATTGGAAAATAAGTTCCATTCCCGTAGGGGAGAGTGACCTGTAATAGGGGCATTTGAGGTCACTTCCCTTACTATGACTCTGGAAGCAGTTAAGGTAACTCGAGTTGGAGGAAATACACATTAGCCAGAAAGTGTTCAAAGGGTAGTAGGATGGGTCAAATCTTAGAAAAGGAAATTTAATAAATATTTGGAGCATCCTGTATTTAAGGCCTCCTCCCTTATAAAAAAAATGAACCCACCCTCAGGATTTCACATCTAAGGCATGAGAATTTCCAGAATGCACTTGGAAGATTTTGTTGGATTCTGAGCTTTACAATGTAAATGGAATATTTGTAAATCAGAGTCAGAGGCTGATTAGGATGGTAAGGGGGTTGGGGGGCGGGGGAATTCTGATTCAGTAAGCAGTGAACTCTTACGTCCTGATATCAGGGAATTAAACATGACTTAAGAAAATTTTGAGGTAAATAGGGTTGCTTAGCTTGGTGCAGTCTGGAGACCTATGGTAGCTGACTTAAAATACAGCATTTGGAAGAATGGTGGAAGAAAAATAAGTTTATTTTGTGTAGTCCAAAAGTCAGAACTAGGACCAAATTAGTGGAAGTTCTTTGGAGATGGATTTCAGCTCCATAGATTTAGATGGGGTAAACTAGATGATTGTTTCAAATCTAGAGATTCTTTGGATTATGGTCGGTGACATGTTGACCAATGGATTTTGATATTTCAACATTTTCAGATGTTAAGGGGTTTGGTAGCAAGCATGCAGCTAAATAGAAGGCATGGTGACTGAATAATAAACATCTAAAACATCAGAAGCAATGGGAGAGTAACATAAAAAGGGGAAAAATGTTTCAAATCAAGTGTTTATAAACATCAAAGGCCTCTTTTGAGTCTACTATTCTGATAGAATGGTGGCAATTATTTAAAATTTTGGCTTTCTTCCACTTCATGAATTCTTTTATTTAAGCATTTTACACATGTTAATATTTTCCTTATGTTTTTCTGACAATGATACCTTCTTTTACATTACTATCCTGGTAGGCCTAACCGTTCCCTTGCAGCTGAAAATTTGGGATGTTTACAAATATAGCTGACCCTTGAACACCATGGATTTTTTGAACTATGCAGGTCCACTTATATGGGGATTTTTTTTTTCAATAAACATGTTGGAAAGTTTTTTGGACATTTGTGACAATTTGAGAAAATGTTTTCTTTAGCTTACTTTAAGAATATAGTATATAATACATAAAACAAAAAATACATATTAATCCACTGTTATCAGGAAGGCTTCTGATGAACAGTAGGCAAACAGTAGTTAAATTTTGGGTGAGTCAAAAGTTAAATGCAGATTTTTGACTGTGCAGGGGTCTCACCCCAACCCCACCATTGTTCAGTGGTCAACTGTATATATTTTTGATTTATAATGCAGTGGTAAGTAGCCCTATACCAATTGCTATTTTTTTCCCCTCTGAATTATACCCTTAAATGTAGTTTCTACAATGTCATACCAGGTCAAAAGGATATGATCATTTTGAAAAATTTGTTCCTGGTTGCCAATGTACCTTAATAACTTGCATAAATTAACTGCTGAGTTTTTTAATAGGAAAGAAAAAGTCCTCTTACTCCCATCCCAGTCCAGTGTAACCCGAATTATGTGTGTTGATTTTGATAGTGGCTGGTTTTATATTGGTTTCAGTTTTCTGTAAATAAATATAGTTGAAGCAAAGTACAGTATTTGTTTTATTGGCTAAAGATTTTAGAAGTGTCTTTTTTTTCTTGAAGATCACTACTTTCAACAAATATTTAATTCCTATTAAGAACGTTAAGAAAAGTCAACCGAAAACTTTTCTCCCTTAAGTCAATAAGTAGCTTCCTTTTCAAAGCTGTCAAAAATTTAATGTGAGGACTCTTAGGAATGATAAATTATTGATAAAAATTTTAATAGCACATATTTCACTTAAGCCCCGTTGCAGTGTGTCTACAGTTTAGTTCTCATTATATTTCTGATTTGAGTAGGAAACCTTAACATGTTTGTAATAAATGCTTTATGAAAAAACTGAGATAATCTGTTTCACACTGGACAGTGATGATATAACACTTGCAGAATCTATTTTGGAGCACAAGGGAAGAAAAACTTCGGGGGCCAGTTTCCCTCCTGAGTCTCTCCTTGAGAATAGATGGCAGTAGCTAATGACATTTAGCTCTCTTCAATGAACATGTAGAGTCCGTACTTGTTAGACTTTTGCAGAAATAAAAACCTGAAAGAAAACTTTTCAGCAATTGTTTAAGAAGACCGAAAGTATTGCCATTTTCTACCTATGAAAATTAGAGCAAAAAAGTTCTGGTGCACATTACTGTTGTCTGTTTTCCCTTCCCCATTTAGGTCCAGCAGTTTTTTAAAACAATTGACTCTAATGATGACTCTGCATTCTTAGTAAACACTTGGAGATCTTTAATTGCCATACAGTATTTACAGACAATCCTTATGTATCAGAAATAATTTGGCTGTGTATGTTTAGGTTTTTAAAGGGTGAGACTTTTAAGATAAATTAGTATGATTCTGCCCTTTGGAAATAAAAAGTATTCTGAAACATTGACCTGTGAAAAAGCTTTCCTTGTCATAAGGTTTTAGACTAGAACAACAACAAAACTCCCCATTCAAAAGTCATAAAACGTTCACTTGTAGATGTAATAGCTAGCTATGAAGCCTTGAATGTAGTCGTTTTTCCCTCCTTGAACTAGTTTGCTTCTTTGAAATGTAGCAGTAAAACTTTGAAATGTAATGGTTTTCCTCCTAAAGACAAAGCAATGAATCCTAAGACTAGAGTAATATTTTTTTCAAGTGTAACATAAACATGTCAGAGCTGACAGCTTTAAGGGCATTAGATGTATTTATCTAGAAAGGGCCACTTTTGAATGAAAAATATAAAGTGGAACAGAGCTGAAAACATATACCCACAAAATGACTTATACAAGTACGTAAACAAGCAGCTTTATTAGTGATAGCCCCAAACTGGGAGCAACCCAAGAACCCACCAACAGGAGAACAGATAACAAATCATGGAGCATTTGCAGACTGGGGAGCTGGTTAACAACAAGAAGGGGCGTGTTGCTGACCCTGTGGATGAAATGTCAAAAACTTTATGTGAGTGAAAAAAGCTTTGTTTATAGACGTCAGTCGGGGGCAGAGGAATAGACTAGAAAGGGGCAGGAGAACACTTTCTCAGGTGATGGAAATGCTTTATTTATTTTACACATTTTCTGTGGGGGCTACAGGGTTGTTTTTTTTAAATTGAAGTATTGTTGATATACAATCACATTGTATTGGTTTCAAATGACAACACAGTGCTTCAGCAGTTACCCATATGATTAAATCCTCACCCCCCTCTAGTGCGGTTTCTATCTATCAACGTAGAAAGATGTTACAGAATCATTGACTATATTCTCCAGGCTGTACTACCATCTCTGTGACCAACTTATATTGTGATTGTAAATTATTGTGCCCCTTTATCCCCCTCCTCCCCCTTCAAGGCAAAATGCATCAATAGCTTTCTTTTGCATAGTGCTCTCTGGTCTTTACAGAGTAGTTTCCAACTTCATTCATTCATTCCCCCCAACAGTTTATGAAGTTGGAAACTTCCTTGCTATACTCTTACTTGTGCCTTGAAAGTTCTCTCAAGTCTTTTGAGTCTCTAGCTTCTCATTCTTTAGGTCTTGGCTTAAATTAAGTCCTTTTTTCAGAAACTTTTCCTTACCCCCTTACCTAAAGTTGCAGCCAACCTACTGCTCTGCCCCTAGGTTAGTGTCTCTCCTAGCATCCCGTTTCTTTCATACCTCTTCTTACAGTCTGAAATTATCTTGCTTATTTATTTGTTTATTGTTATCTCCTCTTCCAAAATGTATACCCTATGAGAGCAGGGACCTTATCTACCTGTCAGCCTGTATCTCTAGCACCTTGTGGAATATTTGGAATGAAATGGGTATTTGTATTATTGAACAAATGAATGGTTATTTCCATTTTAAAAACCAAAGAAATCTGACTCCAAGTATACAAAAATCTGGAATTATACACAGATAAACTGTGATTTCGTCCCTGAAATCTTGCTTTATGCCCGGCACTGCAGTAAGCCCTGGGTAACACAGAGACAAATGAGGCAGTTGCCATACTTGCTCTGAGCACAGAATCTCTACATAGTAGGTATTAATAATTACATAACAAGAAATTGAAAATTAATTGCTTAACAATAGCAGGTTGATCTGATTCCTTCAATATTTATTAAGCACTTAAGTTGATAAAAACAGAGGAGAGTGTACGGAGAGTGTACAAGAGCAAACTCTCTAGAATAATGGATAGACCTTATATTTTGTCTTAGATGGTGTTTACAGTTCTGTGTAGTTTAAAAACTCATCAAATTAAACGTTTAACACAAAGCTCAATGGGCTGAACTATAAAATATGCTTCAATATAAAATAAAATAAATTGAGCCAAGCATTATTTAAGCATTGAGGATACAGTGGTGATCCAGACAAATAAGGTCCCTGCTCTTGTAGATCTTATATTGTGAGTGGGGGACATCATAGGTGGATGCAGCCATTAAAATTCATGTTTCCAAAGGACGTTAAGATATTGGGAAATGTTTCTGCTATAAAGTGAAAAAAGCATATAGACTGTATATACATCATATCAATTTGTTTAAGCATTTAAAGCATATATATTTATACACACCCAAAAAGAAGATAAGATAGAAATACGCTAAAATGTTGCCAACTCTTGATTAGTAGGATTAAGTTTTTTCTTATTTATATTTTTCTAAATTTTATAAAATAAATGTTATTTTTGGTAATCCTAAACAATAAAAATTAAAACTATACCATACAAAATTTACGTTATATTTAACAATCAGGAGGTAATAGTTTTCCCTTCACAGATTCTAAAATATCTGTAATAGGTCCGCATATATCAAACAGGTTCATAGGAAATAGCCCATCTATTTTTTTTCTTCTTTTTGTTGAAAAATAGTTGGCATACCATATTAGTTGCAGGTGTACAACATAGTGATTCAGCATTTATATACATTACAAAATGCTCATCATAATAAGTGTAGTTACCATCAATGTACAAAGTTACTATAACACTATTGACTATATTCCCAATGCTTTACTTTTCAACCCATGACTTAACTTGTTTTATAATTGGAAGTTTGTAGCTCTTTATCCACTTCACCAATTTTGCCCTAACCTCCTCCCCTCTGGCAATCACCCATTTGTTCTCTGTATTTATGAGTGTTTCTGTTTGTCTATTTCTTTTGTTTTTTAGATTCTATATATAAGTGAAGTCATATGGTATTTGTCTTTGTTGACTTTTATTTCACTTGGCATAATACCCTCAAGATCCATCCATGTTGCAAATGCAATATTTCATTCTTTTGTATGGCTAAGTAATACATATACGGTATTTCTATTTTTAATTTTTTAGGAAATCCATACTGTTTTCCATAGTGGCTGCAGCAGTTTACATTCCCACCAACATGTGGAAGCGTTCCCTTTTCCCCACATCCTCACCAACACTTGTTATTTCTTGTCTTTTTTGCATTAGCCATTCTGACTGGTGTGAAGTGGTATCTCATTGTAGTTTTGATTTGCATTTCCCTTTGATGATTAGTGATGTTGAGCATCTTTTCATGTGTCTGGCCATCTGTATGCCATCTTTGGAAAATGTCTATTCAGGTCTGCTGCCTAATTTTTTATTGGATTATTTATTTATTTTTGTTTTTATATGAATTCTTTATATATTTTGGATACTAGCCCCTTACCAGATATATCAGATGCAAACATATTCTCCCACTTAGTAGATTGTCTTCATTTTGTTGATGGTTTTCTGTGCAGAAGCTTTTTAGTGTAATCCAGTTCCTCTTGTTTTTTTTCTTTTTGTTTTTGTTTCCCTTGCCTGGGGAGACATCCAGAAAAAAATTGCTAAGGCCAGTGTCCAAGAGTTTTCTATGTGGAAATAGTCTTAAAAGGTTTTGTTTGGTTGTTTCTTGTTTGATTTTTTCCATATTCCATATTTTAATCTTAATAAAAATAAAAAACCTTAGTTAAGTATAGTGATTTTAATTGAACTTTATAGGCTGTGTTATTTTCTTTTAAAAAGCTTGTCTGTAGTTAAACTGAAGATTATCATCTTTAAAAAGTACATTGTACTAAGACTGTTGTATAACCTATTACTTTATTATAGGAAATAATAGTACCTTTCATTACCATATCACTATAGAGTAGTGTTTTACCAAGCAATTAAGTCTGTTGAAAGAACATTTTTGACATAGATTTAAGACAGTATTTACACCATTTACTGCCTGAGATTTATGGGTTAAGGCAGAAAATGCTAAACTTATGAATCTAAGTTAAGGTTTTCATGTTTACATTCCCATTCATTTACTTTTTGACTTTGAGTCATTTAACCTCTCATGACTTTTAAATTCTGTAATATATAGAATAATACTTAGTATTATTCTATATTCAATAAACATTATTGAATAACTGCTATTTCAAGATACTTTACTGGATTGGGGGCCAGTAGCAATTTAAGACATTCATTGCCCCACCTAGAAGATAAGTGTAAATACATAATTACAGTGCAATGTGGTGAGTGAACTGGTGACTGACATTGATGCTCTGCCGTCTTTCATTCAATAAGTCACTCATTAAACATTTATGCAGTATTTACTTTGTGTCGGGAAGAGTAGTACACAGCTCCTTTTCTTACAGGCTTATGGTATAAACAGATAACAGCAGTATGATAATGGAAACGAGGAAAAGGGTTTAGAAGCACAGGAGGAAGTGATTAATTTTGCTTTGTGAAATCAAGGAAGACTTCTTGAGGAGGCAATATTTGACCCTGGTCTTAAAGGGTCTGCACAAATGAGTCAGATAGAGCATAGGTAGAAAGGCATGGCACACAAAAGGAATTCCTTGTGCAAAGAATACAGGAAGGCTGCCACTAGGTAATAGCTTTGGGTAGCTTTGGGTAGCTTTAGGTACATGAGAGATGGCATGTTTGTGGAATCTGAAGCTGTCAAAGTAGCTTTGCCTTGCTATATATAGAGATGGTACTTTATAGAAACAGTGGTCTATAGGAGTACCATTCAAAAAGTTTTATGTGATGATAGAAATGTTCTCTGTACTGTCAAATATGTATTGTAGCCATTAGCCACCTGTGGCTGTTGAGCTGCTGAAGTATGACCAGTGTGACTTAGAAACTGAATTTTGAATTTTACTTATTTAAATTTAAATAGCCACATTTGTGTATTAATCATGTTTTTTATTTTCTATATTTTATGATACTTTGAATTGTGGGGGCCTCGCTCGCAGAGGAGTGCCTGCCCCTCCCAGGACTAGCTAATTCCTAGAGATAGTAAACAACTTGCCTGTAAGCATCCCTTTCTCATGCAAACCACCCAATCCAAAACCCTTCTGCCCACCACCTGCTTTATGCAATTCTCACGTATTGTGCCAGTATTTCCTCTGCCCTAAAGCACCCCAGGCTATGTACTGGATAACTAGGACCACCCTAATCGTCCTGAGCCACTGAAACTATTCAAGCTAGCTAATCCTAAACTGTCTGCTCTACCTTGCCTTTTCTGTTGAAACCACAATAATGCTTGCGTCCAAGCTTCCTCTTACCTTCCTCCTGACCAAACCTGGTACTTCTCCATGGATGGTAGGGTGTGTCCCCCACCTTGGGAATTGTAAGTAATAAACTTTTCTTTCAAGGCAGTTGTCTCTGTGTCTATCATTTTACTGGCTGAAACCAAATCCAGGTACAAATCAAAGCCCTGTGGCTAGTGGCTGCTATATTGGACAGCACAGCTCTGTAGATAGACTCCTCCCCCTGAGAAACAGTTCTTTGTCATTTCTAGAACTTTAATTCATTCAGAGGGTCTGTGTGGAGTATGTCTCCCCTTTAGCTATAAGAATAGAACAGCCAACATGATAGGCAAGGTCCTTATCCATACAGAGCTTCATTCTGGTGACTAAAGGATAGTGTAAGATTTCTACCATATAGCATTAAAAAATTGAGTTGGCAACATATTTTTTTTTCAAGGGAGTTGCTACCAATCTCCATAACCTCTTAAAAAAGCTACCATTTATTCTCTATCTTCTCTGTACCAGTCACTCTTATAGGTGCCATACACATAATGTTTTATTTAGAGCTCCTAACAAACTTTGGCACAGTGTTTTATCAAAAATAGTTTCATTTCGGAAGAGTTGGTATTAAGCCAGTATTTTCTTTCAGTAGTTAAATAGTAAGAACAGTGATCTCTGGGAGTAGTTTTATCAATAGAAGAACAGATAACATTTTAGATCTTTTGGATGTGATTCATGGTGATTGAGGACAAGCTTTTGACTTGCTTTCCTGGACTAAATCTCCTTAAGCTGCAGTTTACCCTCATGAAAATGGGAATAATAATGGTACCTACCAAATCCAGTTGTTTAAACTAACACAGTGTTAAATGAGGTAATGCAGTTGCAGTCTTAGCATAATCTATTCACTTATCATTAACATTTATTAGCATGCCTTGGCGCATAATCTTTTGTTCTTCTCTTTCTTGACTGAGCTGTTGAAAGCTGTCAAATAACTCTTCAAGGACCAAAAGGACTCCCCACAGAGCCAGGGTTTGATAAATGCATGCTCTAATGTTTACCTTGGCTTCCTGGTGTTTGTTTCCGTAGGCATGGAGCCATTTCATTTATATCGCTTATACTCCCTACCCTCCTGAGACAGTGATGACTATTCCAGAAGGCATTTAATGAGCACTTACAGAATAAGAATGTATCCAATAACGAGAACACTCAGTAAATGAAAATTTCAGTTAGTTCTTTAAAATAGATTTTTAAATAACTTTTAAGCAACATTTAGGTATTTTTTTTTGGAATCACTATGTCTTACAAAAAATGTGAAGACACGTGTGTCTAAAATTATAAATCAATGGTAAAATATTTATGGATATTCTGTTGTATGATTTCAGGCATGGTGGAAAAGCTTTCTAAACCTATAAAATATATCACATATCGGACATTGTTTATAATTACGGTGATCATTATTTTTGAAAAAAGATAAACGCAAATGTACTTAGGATAATGAAATAGGATACTTGATACAGGACCTATTTCTGAAAACTTTGTTTTCTAGTTTCACAAGTCTTAAGTCAGCCCACAAATAAAACAAGGTAGTCCTGGATGTAGGTGGCTAGAGTGTATTATTTACTTGTGGTTTTACAGATAAGTTATAAGAAATCAAGGTGATAAGTGAGGAATAAAGAATAAGCTCCAGGAGGAGACATGCTATTTGAGTTCTGTTATGCGAGTACTGCAGACCCCTAACCACCCTGTCCGTGTCTAGTTGCAGAATGGCTCAGGCTGTTGCCTGTCCTCGGAGTGCTTGCTCTACTGGGCTACCTTGCAGTTCGTCCATTCCTACTGAAGAAGAAACAGCAGAAGGATAGCTTGATTAATCTTAAAATACAAAAGGAAAATCCCAAAGTGGTGAATGAGATAAACATTGAAGATTTGTGTCTTACTAAAGCAGCTTATTGTAGGTGTTGGCGTTCTAAGACGGTAAGATGTCCACTTGCTCGTACTATAAAATGTGCAGTTCAACATGTTTTGCTTCTTAAATCCCCAGTTTTGAGGTTCTGTGAGATGAGAGACTTTTCCATCATAGTCAGTATTGAAAGTCTGTATTCTTAAAGTTTGCATTTTATGATGGACTACGTTAGAAAAGTTAGAGCAACAAGAAAGCTGCTGAAGAGAACTGGAAATCCGATACTCGGGAGTTAGTCAGAGTGACATACAGCTTAAAATACATTTACGGTTTGAGAGGATATAAGGTTTAGAAAGGACCTTAAGCTTTGGAGTCGTAATAAATTATGTTCAAAGCTGAGGTCTTCATTTACAGTATGATTTAGGTTGTGTGTCACTTAATCTTTCATCTCTGGGCTTCAGGGCTTTTTTCTTTTCTGGTAAGATATCAACATTATAGACATTTTTGAGGATTTAGTGAGATGATGTACGTACAGTGCCATATATAGTATGAGCTAGTAAATGGCATCTGTAATGGATGATTTTTAGTGTAGAAATTTATAAAGAGGAGGAGTTTAGAGTGATGAGTATAAGTAACTGATGAGATATGTTTTCTTCTACTACTTTGATCTTAGGTTATTGAGGTTTTAAGTACAGTAATATTCACCACAGTAGCCTTTGTAATATAAGAAAAGTCTAGATATCTGATAATAGGGAAGTGATTAAAGTATGTTATAATACAAATGGTGGGATATTAGGAAGCCATTACAAATCATGTATTTAAAGAATATTTAATGACATGAGAGCATGATGTAGTTCAGGTAAGAAGAGCATATTACAGAATAATCCCAATTAAAAAAAAAAGTGAATACACATAGTAAATTCAGAGTAAAAAATATACCAAAATATTATTGTTATCTGAGGGAATTTCTTTAAATATATTTTTAATTAAAAAAAGTTACTGTATGCATAAGTTTTATAGTAAAACATTATGAAATAATGTATTTTGAATTTAAATTACATTCTTTTCAAATTTAAATAAGCAAAAACATGAACTGAAATTTAGAGCTCCACAGAGAACAGGAGCTTATTTGGATCCCCTTTAAATATTGACTCATATGGAATCATCCAAAGCTTTTTATTTAAAATTTATACCAAAGAAATAACTATTTAAAATTGCTAGATTTGCTGTGGTATTGGAATGTGGTTAGGTTAGATATAAAATATGTCTGTTACTCAGGAAAGCTGTCTGATTTTTTTTCAAAGTACTTTGCTTTCTTTATATAAGATTTCACAAATATTTCTACTTACTGAGTCATTTAAAAAATAACACTTGTAATTCTCTTTCCTTTCTAGTTTCCTGCCTGTGATGGCTCACATAATAAACACAATGAATTGACAGGAGATAACGTGGGCCCACTAATACTGAAGAAGAAAGAAGTATAATACTAATGAATTAGGACTGAATTGAGTTGTGTGCTATAAAATCTTATAACAGTATTTTTTCATTTTTTGTGTATAGAGCTTTCAAATGGTGGTCTTAATTATTGCTACAGGTTGAATAATTATTTCTGCCAATTTATTTTCTTGCTATACTAGTGTTTACATTTGATACTTTGTACATTCATTTATATAGATGTTAAATTGTGCACCCCTTTCATTCTGACTTCAAAGAATTAATGTATCTTCCTACAATAAAATCAACACTTCTGATTTTAATTAACTGAAAAAAATCTTAGGTTTTTGGCAGTGGGTCCAAACCTGTTTCTTTGAATATCATGTTGTCAACAGAATCTATACTTCAAAAAATTTTCTCCCTACACTAGTAAATATATTATTTCTCAGTTCTCTTCTGTTTTGGACACTTAAAGTGATATTTCCCCTTTTGGCTTTCCACACTCCGTTCTTTTTAAATCAATAAGGAAAATATTGCTCTTAAGAATTACAAGTTTTCAAAGAGATAAACTTTTTATAGAGAGTTTTGTCCAGTAGATAGGAGTATCCCAATTTCAGAAGAGATGTGAACTGGATATAAAAAGTTCCAACAAGGAATAGTTATTTACATTTTTAAAGATTACTTTACAAAAGGCTTGTCGTGTCTGTTTATATGTGTGCGTATCTTGGGCTATTTGACTCAGTGACATGGTCATAGGGTGAGAGGCAGGAACATTTACAGCTGAGCTCATGAGCTGCAATTTGAAAGCCAATTTGAAATGAACAAGTATTCAGAACTCATTAGCATAAATAGCTCAGTATTCAAAATTATGTACATTTTTCTTTTTATAATAGTGTAAACCAGTAAAACATAAAATACAAAAAGTTTGCAGAGTAAACTTACTGGGGAATCTTTAACACTTTTGTAATTTTTATGAATCTATTTAGTTTCATTGTATATTACAATTCTTATATTAATAGCTATCTTTAAGTCTCTGTTAAAGATACAATCAAGTCAGCTCACTATGTCTTTTCATATATGAAAATGGTAAGGAAGCAGACATATTTAATTCTTCCAATAATAAAGGTAATAGATGTACCAGACACTGCATGAGGCGTGGCACCTGGATTTGTAATTTATTACATGTAATGTCAGGTTCTATTGTGTGATCAACAGCAGGAATTTTAAAGTTAGGGTTAGAAGTGTTGTGGTTGTTTTGCGAGGTTTTACAAAGTGTGTGTCCAAAATAGTTGCTCTTTCCTCTCACCTGCGAGGAGCGAGAAATACACCATCGCTCTCACTCTGGCTCTAGGTATTTTTTCATGAGACCCTTAAAGGGCTTCACTGTTGGATTAACCAATTATTTTTCCACAGTTGATCACAAGACAGGGAAAAATCCTCCCCATGAAAAGTTTGGATATCTTGGTCTGTGGTCATGAAATGCTTTTCTTTAAAATCATTCACTGCAACTCATAATAACATGTTTCTATGATGCATGTTCTAGTGGTTCCTATACTTAGATTTCACAGAAGGTAAAATTTCCTAAAAAGGTGGAGACCAAAATTAAATTACCAACTAAATTTTGTCAAGAAAGAACATTTCAAAAATTGAAAACTAAAGATCTCATAAAAGGTAGTTTTTAATACCCAAAAAGTAAGGAGGTTATACTCTCAAAGTTTTTTTCTCCCATTTTCAGTGCCCAAATATATTTCCACTTATGCAAATTTTTGGAAGCCTCAGGCTAGTAGCAAGTTGTTTTAGTAACTACTGTACATAAGCATTATAATGAATTGCCATAATTTCCATTTGTAAATTCACAGAAATCTATCATGTCTGCCTTAAAAAAAGGACATCTAATAATCAATTGCATCTGAATTGATAGAAGATAACTCCTCTAGAAATACATATATTGAGTTTCTAGAACCTTTAAGAAACAGCCCTGTGACTGTCACATATTGTTTTGAGGACTACTTCTCCCTCTCCAGAGAACTGCTCATTGCCTTATTCAGCAAATGAGCACCACCATTACACAAATACCAGATATCCAGAACTGTTGAGCAGGCTTGAGGTATTAATGATTCACTCATAGGGGTTATTAAGCAAAGTATATTATGAAAAGCACATTACAATTGAGTTTTGAATTCAGTGCCTCATATGATGATTCATTAAATTGCTTTTGTATTTTGTAACCTAAGTTTATGGGAAGCTAAGGAAGCCAGCTGCTGATCTATATAGTTCTACCTGCTTTACTGTGATCCTATAGTCTTCCATTAGAAACGTGCTATCAGACTATTAAAGGTAAGTTTTAATACTCTGCTGTTCAACAGGTTTCTTAAATGATGGTGGATATTTTATTTTACCAGAAACATCTAATTGCACTTCACCTATTTAAAATTCAGTTGTAGCAGCATTACCAATCTGGAGAAGACCGGGAGAGAAGTTACTAGCACTCATGTACTGTACTTTATTCACGAGTGAGTGCCTCAGGCCCCTATCTTCAGAATCTACATATTCTTACCTCATACCTAATTCTGACAAATTTGGTGTTCTGATTTCTACTCCTAAACAGATCACAGGTATCAGAAGGGTCTTGCTAGAGACAGGTAAACAATAAATGGTAACAGCTGACAGCAGAGGAGGGAAACAAAAAATAAATTTACTGTGAACATTTAAAGAACAGCAGCTTGAGACAATTTAGTATAGGATCCTGCACACAGTCCCTGACAACATCACTGCGATCAAATCATATGTGATGTTTAATGATGAATTTGAATCAAGATGGCTAGTATATGGTATTTAGGAAAGGATATATGTTGTACTTGATGGTAACCAATTTTTGCTTCAAAAAAAGTTGACAGCTTAGTGCTTAAAGTGGTATGTCCAGTCAGAAAATTTATGCAGAAAATACCTTGACTCATTCCTTGATATTTGGAGGCTTTCATAGGAAGTTTTTCCACTTAATTAGGACATTTTTCAAGTTTACTGACTGTAATTCACTACATAATTTAATTTGTTAAGTATGAGAAAAAACAGGAAGTGATTTAAACCACATACACGATATTAGATGACCTCTACCTTAAGGAGGATTAAAAATCATGAAAAACCATTGAGCTGTAGTTCTGTTACTGCCTCATGCCTTGCTGGCCATATACCTTTGCGTCAGAAGTTGACTGTAAAAAACTCCCACAGCTGTTTTGTTGTTTTTTTTTTAGCTATGCTGCCTCATCTGGGGTTGTGCTTTAGTCTGTCATAAGTCTTTCAGTGGAAGCTCACTTTTATCTTGTTCATATAGTCAGCTGCTTTCATCATTTGCAGAAATCCAGTTTAGTAAGTCATGTAGCAAGCATTTTATTATAAAAAGTAGATGGTCCATATTAATTATTAGGAATTGTGCAATTTCAAATTACGGTCTTCAAGAACATTGAAAATCTGTTCAGAAAGGCACATCTGTGTCCTTCAGTCAGAGATGAGATCACTGTCTAACTTTCCTTTGCTTTATGATTCTTGCTGCCCAAGAGTGTATCTGTGACTATTCTCTTAAAACACTACTGTCAAGTAGATCAGCCACAATGTTAACAAATGTCTGGTCTGTTATTAAAGGTGGTACTTTTCCAAACTAATATAGAAAAGTTGCATAATTACAGAGATGAACCTTGTACTAGTGAGAGAATAAGAATGTCAACGATTCACTAAATTTTCAAATTTCCTGTAATTTTCTGTTTGTATCCATCATACATTCCTTGCATTTTCATGCTAAAGATAGGAATCAGTAACACCCATTCAACAAATTTAAGAAACTCAAAGCTTAAAAGTTCAGCCATAAACTATGTTGACTGCTGCCAAGAAATGAAATGATGAGACTAGAAAGATGTTCACTTTAAAATGCTGCATACAACACATTGGAAAATCTAGAGGAAATGGATAATTTCCTAAGAAAAACATAAATGACTGAAAATGACCCAAGACAAAAATTTAAATGTTATTAGATCAATTATCAAATGAGAATGGAAACGTTTTTTTAAATACATTATTTTAAAACTACTAGAGTTGTAAGAAAGATAATTCCAATGTGATTTAAATTATCCCAAATTTTTTAAAAAGGATAAACTTCCTAATTCATTTCATATAGCTAGTATAACATTAATATGAGAAGCTAATAAACACAAGAAAAACCCAAAACAACCACAGACCAATCTTATTTATACAAATGGATGAAAATTCTAAATAAAAGTGCAGCTCTGTAAAAAGGGTTAGTATTCTATGGCAAAGAGGATGTATTCCAGCAATTCAAGAATGTTTTGATTTCAATAAATTATTAATTAGATGAATTAAGAGCTACATTATCATATCTATAAGATGCTGAAAGGCCTATTGCTAAAAATTCAATAACCACTCCTAATGAAGATTCTTGAATTAACAGAAATTGAAAAAGGATTTAAGCACAATGAAGATTATTTATGAAAAGCCTACAAGTATTTAAAATCGAACTATTTCAATTAAAATCAGGAACCAGCAGGAGTGGCTGCTGTTATTATTCAATATTAAAAATTACCTTGGAGGATCCAGTGAATATGACATTGAAAAGTGAAATAAATACAAATATAGGAAAATAGAAAAATTTTTTGTTGATATGATTACATACCTAGGAAGCCATAGAAATGAAAACAAAAAAGGATTTTAGTAAGGTTTTTGGGAACAAGATGCATGTACAAAATTTAGTGACAAACACCTTGAAACCCTAAAGGGAAAAATATTTCATTCAAACAGCAAAATAATAAAGGTAAAATAAATTTACCAAGAAAGGTCCAAGACCACAAGAAAAAAAAAACTATAAAAATGTTACTAAAACTGAGCAAGAGTTAAACACATGAAAAAATAGTTACTATTGTAAAAATATAAATCTCTTAAGATTAAAATATAAATTCAATAAACTCATTAAAAATCACAAGAGCATTTAAAATTGGGTTAAGTGATCTTACAGTTCATATAGAAGAATAATCAGAAGATTCTACAGAAAAAGAAGAAAAAAAACTATTCAGAGGAGCTTTACTCACCAGTTGTCAACACATACTAGAAAGACATTGAAATGAAATCAATTAAAATAAAAGTAATTGCATTTTAAATAAGAATAAACAAGATCGGACTTCTGGGAAGATGGTGGCATGAGCAAGGCAGCAGAAATCTCCTCCCAACACTATATTTATCTATGAAAATAGAGCAAATACAACTATTCCTAAAAGAGAGACCAGATACACAGGAAAGCGCACGGTGTGCAGCTACACCTGAGAGGACTCGGCACCCCAAGAGGTGGGTAAGGTACAGAACCGTGATCCGGTGGGACCCGAGCAACTCACCCACTCCAGCGCACCGGCGGGGGGAGAGGATTCAGAGCAGGGAGGGAGTGGAAGTACACCCCATGAAATAACCAGCCCCGGTGATCTGCATGGGGAGCGCTGACACACACAGCACAGTGTAGTGGAGATTGGAGAGACAGAGGGGCAGGATCTGAGCGGAGAACGCGCCAGGGTTCTTGCAGCCAGCTCCTGGGAAGGAGAAAAAAAAAGTGCACACTTTCTTCAGTGGTCTTAAAGAGACAGGAGCCCAGCGGAGGAGCCGGACTGCCCTGGCACACTTAGCCCAGAAGGCCGGGAGTCCTGGGGAGTTTTGCACCCCTTAGCTGGCGACTGGGAAAGGGTAGCCACACATCGGGTGGCCACACATCTGGTGGCCACACATTGACTTTCCACAGATATCAACAGCCTCCCATTCGTTCCCACCCCGGCCAGAGCTATAAAGAGCCTTGCAGAGCAGCGCAGCCATGGCTGCGGAATAGTGGGGCAACAGCGCCACCTACAGTATTCCCAAAGAATCTACTCCTGGTGGGCATTTTGTTTGTTTTGTTTTTTCTTTTTTCTTTTCATTCTTTTTTCTTTTCTTTCTTTCTCTTTTTTATTCCTCTTTTTAAAGTCTTAAAGAGCCCAGCTGACATACGTGGCAACTACCAGCGACCACGTCTATAGCCATGAAAAGACAGAGGAATAGGGTCCAGACTAAAATCAACCAAACAACCCCAGAGAGGGAGCCTGAAGGGATGGAAATGCACAATCTTCCTGAAAAAGAATTCAGAATACAAATCATGACCATGCTGCTGGATCTACAGAGAAATGTGCAAGAGCTGAGGGAGGAAGTGAGGGAACTGAGGAAAGACAACGCAGAAATCAGACAAGCGATCAACGGGCTTAACAGCAGAATGGATGAGATGCGAGAGACTGTTAATGGAATAGAAAACAGAGAACAGGAGTACAGAGCAGCTGAGGCAGAGAGAGATAAAAGGATTTCTAGGAATGAAAGAATATTAAGAGAACTGTGTGACCAATCCAAACGGAACAATATTCGCATTATAGGAGTACCAGAGGAAGAAGAGAGAGAAAAAGGGATAGAAAGTGTCTTTGAAGAAATAATTGCTGAAAACTTTCCCTCACTGGGGAAGGAAGTAGTCTCGCAGTCCACCGAACCTCATAGATCTCCCAACACAAGGGACCCAAGGAAGACAACACCAAGACACATAATAATTAAGATGGCAAAGATGAAAGATAAAGACAGGGTATTAAAGGCAGCTAGAGAGAGAAAAAAGATCACCTACAAAGGAAAACCCATCAGACTATCATCAGACTTCTCAACAGAAACCTTACAGGCCAGAAGAGAATGGCATGATATATTTAACGTTATGAAACAGAAGGGCCTCAAACCAAGAATATTGTATCCAGCACGATTATCATTTAAATATGACGGAGGGATTAAATGATTTCCAGACAAACGAAAGTTGAGAGAGTTTGCCTCTCATAAACCACCACTACAGGGTATCTTAAACGGACTGCTCTAGAGGGAAGCACCCCTAAGGCTAAAAAGATGTCACCAGAGAAAATAAAATCATAGCAAAGAAAGCAGACCATCTAAATACTAACTAAAGGCAAAGAATAAAACTCCCAGTATATAAAGAATGGAGGAAGAAGAATAAGAAGGGAGAGAAATAAAGAAACAAGAGACAGTGTTTACAATAACTAAACAAAAAAAGTTAAGTTAGATTGTTAGATAGTAAAGAAGCAACCCTTGAACCTTTGGTAACCACGAATCTAAAGCCAGCAATGGCAATAAGTACATATCTATCAATAATCACCCTAAATGTAAATGGACTGAATGCACCAATCAAAAGACACAGAGTAACAGAAAGGATAAAAAGGCAAAACCCATGTATATGCTGCCTACAAGAAACTCACCTCAAATCCAAAGATATACACAGACTAAAAGTGAAGGGATGGAAAAAGATATTTCATACAAACAACAAAGAGAATAAAGCAGGTGTCGCAGTACTTGTATCAGACAAAATAGACTTCAAAACGAAGAAAGTAGCAAGAGATAAAGAAGGACATTACATAATGATAAAGGGGTCAGTCCAACAAGAAGATATAACCATTATAAATATATATGCACCCAACACAGGAGCGCCAGCATATGTGAAACAAATACTAACAGAATTAAAGGAGGAAATAGACAGCAATGCATTCATTTTAGGAGACTTCAACACACCACTCATTCCAAAGGACAGATCAACCAGACAGAGAATAAGTAAAGACAGAGACACTGAACAACACATTAGAACAGAAGGACCTAACAGACACCTACAGAACTCTGCGTGCAAAAGCAGTAGGATACACATTCTTCTCAAGTGCACATGGAACATTTTCCAGAATAGACCACATACGAGGCCACAAAAAGAACCTCAGTAAATTTAAAAAATATTGAAATCCTACCAACCAACTTCTCAGATCACAAAGGAATAACACTAGAAATAAATTTTAGAAAGAAATCAAAAAGGCTCACAAATACATGGAGACTTAACAACACTCTCCTAATTAATCAATGGGTTAACGACCAAATCAAAACAGAAATCAAAAAATATATGGAGACTAATGAAAACAACAACACAAAGCCACAACTTCTGTGGGACGCAGCAAAGGCAGTTCTAAGACGAAAGTATATTGCAATCCAGGCCTGTTTAAAGGAGGGAGAACATCCCCAAATGAATAGTCTAAAGACACAATTACTGAAATTGGAAAAAGAACAAATGAGGCCCAAAGTCACCAGAAGGAGGGACATAATAAAGATCAGAGAAGAAATAAATAAAATTGAGAAGAATAAAACAATAGAAAAAATCAATAAAACCAAGAGCTGGTTCTTTGAAAAAATAAACAAAATAGATAAACCCCTAGCCAGACTCATTAAGAGAAAAAGAGAATCTACACACATAAACACAATCAGAAATAAGAAAGGAAAAATAACGATGGACCTCACAGAAATACAAAGAATTATAAAAGAATATTATGAGAATCTATATGCTAACAAGCTGGAAAACCGAGAAGAAATGGACAACTTCTTAGAAAAATACAATCTCCCAAGACTGACCAAGCAAGAAACAGAAAAACTAAACAGACCAATCACCAGCAACGAAATTGCATCGGTAAGCAAAAAACTACCCAAGAACAAAACCCCCGGACCAGATGGATTCACCTCTGAATTATACCAGACATATAGAGAAGAAATAACACCCATTCTCCTTAAAATTTTCCAAAAAATAGAAGAGCAGGGAATGCTCCCAAACTCATTCCATGAAGCCAGCATCACTCTAATACTAAAACCGGGCAAAGACCTCACCAAAAAAGAAAATTACGGATCAATATTCCTGATGAACGTAGATGCAAAAATACTCAACAACATATTAGCAAACCGAATTCAAAAATACATCAAGAGGATCATACACCACGATCAAGTGGGATTCATCCCAGGGATGCAAGGATGGTACAACATTCGAAAATCCATCAACATCATCCACCACATCAACAAAAAGAAGAAAAAAAACCACATGATCATCTCCATAGATGCTGAAAAAGCATTTGACAAAATTCAGCATCCATTCCTGATTAAAACTCTCAACAAAATGGGTATAGACGGCAAGTACCTCAACATCATAAAGGCCATATATGAGAAACCCACAGCTAACATCATACTTAACAGCAGAAGCTGAAAGCTTTTCATCTAAGATCGGGAACAAGACAGGGATGCCCACTCTCTCCACTGTTATTCAACATAGTACTGGAGGTCCTAGCCACAGCAATCAGACAAAACAAAGACATACAAGGCATCCAGATTGGTAAAGAAGAAGTCAAATTGTCACTATTTGCAGATGACATGATACTGTACATAAAAAACCCTAAAGACTCCATTCCAAAACTACTAGAACTAATATCTGAATTCAGCAAAGTTGCAGGATACAAAATTAACACACAGAAATCTGTTGCTTTCCTATACACTAATGATGAACTAACAGAAAGAGAAATCAGAAAAACAATTCCATTCACAATTGCATCAAAAAGAATAAAATACCTAGGAATAAACCTAATGAAGGAAGTGAAAGACCTGTACTCTGAAAACTACAAGACACTCCTAAGAGAAATTAAAGAGGACACTAACAAATGGAAATGCATCCCATGCTCTTGGCTAGGAAGAATAAATATTGTCAAAATGGCTGTACTACCTAAAGCAGTCTACAGATTCAATGCAATCCCTATCAAACTACCAACAGCTTTCTTCAATGAACTGGAACAAATAATTCTAAAATTCATATGGAACCACAAAAGACCCCGAATAGCCAAAGCAATCCTGAGAAGGAGGAATGAAACAGGGGGAATTACGCTCCCTGACTTCAAGCTCCACTACAAAACCACAGTAATGAAGACAATTTGGTATTGGCACAAAAATAGACCCACAGACCAATGGAACAGAATGGAAAATCCAAACATTAACCCAAACATATACAGTCAATTAATATTTGATAAAGGAGCCTTGGATATACTACGGGGAGACGACAGCCTCTTCAGCAGCTGGTGTTGGAAAAACTGGACAGCGACATGTAAGAGAATGAAACTGGACTACTGTCTAGCCCCATAGACATAGGTAAACTCAAGGTGGATCAAAGACCTGAATGTAAGTCATGAAACCATAAAACTCTGAGAAAAAAAAAACATAGGCAAAAATCTCTTGGACATAAACATGAGCGACTTCTTTATGAACATATCTCCCTGGGCAAGGGAAACAAAAGCAAAAATGAACAAGTGGGACTATATCAAGCTGAAAAGCTTCAGTACAGCAAAGGACACCATCAGTAGAACAAAAAGACATCCTACAGTGTGGGATAATATATTCATAAATGACGTATCTGATGAAGGGTTGACACCCAAAATATATAAAGAACTCATGCACCTTAACAAACAAAAAGCAAATAATCCAATTAAGAAATGGGCAGAGGGCATGAATAGACACTTCTCTATAGAAGAAATTCAGATGGCCAACAGGCACATGAAAAGATGCTCCACATCCCTAATCATCAGAGAAATGCAGATTAAAACCACAATGAGATCTCACCTCACACCAGGGAGGATGGCCAAATCCAAAATACAAACAACAACAAATGTTGGCGAGGATGTGGAGAAAAGGGAACCCTCCTACACTGCTGGTGGGAATGCATATTCGTTCAACCATTGTGGAAAGCAGTATGGAGGTTCCTCAAAAAACTCAAAATAGAAATACCATTTGACCCAGGAATTCCACTCCTAGGAATTTACCCTAAGACTGCAGCAGTGCAGTTTGGAAAAGACATATGCACCCCTATGTTTATCGCAGCACTATTTACAATAGCCAAGAAATGGAAGCAACCTAAGAGTCCATCAGTAGATGAATGGATAAAGAAGATGTGGTACATATACACAATGGCATATTATTCAGCCATAAGAAGAAAACAAATCCTACCATTTGCAACAACATGGATGGAGCTAGAGGGTATTATGCTCAGTGAAATAAGCCAAGCTGAAAAAGACAAGTATCAAATGATTTCACTCATATGTGGAGTATAAGAACAAAGAAAAAAAGAACTGAGGGAATAAAACAGCAGCAGACTCATAGAACCCAAGAACGGACTAATAGTTACCAAAGGGATAGGGACTGGGGAAGATGGGTGGGAAGGGAGGGATAAGAGGCAAAAAGAGGCATTATGATTAGCAGATGTAATGTTGGGGGGCACGGGGAGGGCTGTACAACTCAGAGAAGACAAGTAGTGATTCTGTAGCATCTCACTATGCTTATGGACAGTGACTGTAATGGGGTTGGTCGGGGGGACCTGATGAAGGGGTAGTTTAATAACCATAATATTGCACATGTAATTGTAGATTAATGATATCAAAATAAATTATATATATATAAAAAAAGAATAAACAAGATTCGTAGAAAATAAGGGAGACTCTAGATATGGATGAAAATTTAATATATGACCAGTGTGTTTCATTTTAAAGAGAAAAAATTAGATTTCCTATTTACACTAAAGGCTGTGATGTGACACATAAAATGATCTTTTAAATGATTAAATAAATCATTTTAAAGAAGAAAGAAGGGAGATAGGAGAAAGGTAGAGAAAATAGGGGACTAAAGACAGGAAAACCTATGTGCCAAAAATCAACACTTAATTTTTTGTGACAAATAAAATCAAATACCAATTGTACATAAATGGGGGAATTGCATGTGGGTTACAAAGAGCTAACATCTACATTATATGAATAAGTATTATGTCATATATAGTGATAATATGTTCTATACAATGAGCATTTACAAGTGGACCAGAAAAAAGGCAACATATAAATGAGGACAAATGATAATATAAAAGATATAACCATATAAGAGTAAATTCAAATGGCCAAAATGTATAAAATTATGCTCAAATCACTAGTAATCAGGAAAGTGTAAAGAAAGCACTAGAGGATTGTCACTTTATACCCCATTGGATGGTCACATATCAAGAAACACAATACCTATTGGTGGTGGGGATTCTGGAGAAGGGGAGCAACTACCCTCATACACTGGTGTTAAGAAATATAGATCATTACAGTCTTTTTCGAAAGCTATTCGGTACCATTTGGGAAAAACTATATTCCTATAGAAGTGAAATGAGTATATATGAACATATGTATTGTTTTTTATTGCAATTTTGATCTTAATGGAAAATCCAAATCAGAGCTATATTAGTTGACTCTATTTCTATTCAGTAGTAAAAAGAAGCAGGATGCAGTATGGCACGTTTAATCTCCTCTCTCTCTCTCTCTCTCTCTCTCTCTGTGTGTGTGTGTGTGTGTGTGTGTGTGTGTGTGTAACTGGGGGAAAATCCTGGGGCAAAATACCTTTGAAACCGAAATCAAAGGAAGAAAAAAAGTAGGAGAAAACAGGTTGCTTACAAGTAGTTGTCCACTTCTGCTCACCCGCATATCTCACCACCTAGCTGCAGAAGAAAAGGGGCCCCACACAACGTCTGGGGTCTAGATATGCTCTTGCTCCCCCTTGTCATTACCTATTGATATGGAGATGCACTAAGGCCAGGAGAGAGATTCTGGAAATATTGCAATTTTACCCACAGTGTGTATATATACATTCTTATTTTGGGTTATGTGTTTGTGTGTAGATATGTGTATGTTTGCATATGATTTTATGAGCATGGAAAAAATGGAGATGATGTATTCTAATGGGGATCACATTTGCCTCGACAGGGTAGGTGGAGTAAAGATGGGAATTTGGGTGGAGGGAGAGAGGAGAGAGTAAGCAAACAAAAAAAAGTAAAGAAAAATACTTTCCTAAATTTCATATATTATATCCCATTTTAAAATTGTACAAATTAAATGTGTGTACAGAATATGAAAATTTTAAACATTAATTGGATTTCATAACATGAAGGTCATTGATGACCTTACGCATAGCAGTTTTAGTTAAATAATGAAGTAAAATAATGAAGTAAAAATTCTAATAGAGCAGCTTGAATAAAAAATATGTAGTAAGGTATTAGACTACAATAAACTGAAACTTTACCAAAATAATACCAGTAAAAATAAACAAACCTAAAAAACTGAGTAAAACATAATGGGCAATAGTGAACAAAAGAAGGGATAAAAAGAGTCATTGCATGTTACGTATATGAGGCAAAGAAGGCTTCTGTATATGGGCCCCTGGGTTATTTCTCTGCAGCAGGCCCATTAGCTCAAAAACTCATGGGCACCAAACCAATATTTTATACTTCCATTTTTTAGAAATGTAGCCCAGAAAAGTAGATTTTTTAAAATTAAGGTATACAATCTTATGAAGGTTTCTCATGAACATCATTATAGTTTCAGCATTCACCCATATTATCAAGTCCCCCCCCCAAATCCTATTGCAATCATTGAAACAAGCAGATTTTTAAAGCTATTTAGAGCTTGCCGGTTTCATAAATCATGTGAAATTGTGTCCAAAATCTGCTTGCCTCAGATAAACTGAGACCTGAAGCCTGCTGCGGCCCTTTGGAATTCTCAGACCCAGAGATTCCTTGCCATGCTGCGGAGCAACATCAGACACCTGTCCCTAGGCACGTAAACCCTCTCTGAGGCCTCTTCCCCAGGAGTCCAGTCACCTTCCCCGCCTTCTGCACGCACCACCCCCTGCATAAGCCTCTGGATGCGCTCATGCAGGTGGGCCTTTTCAGTTATGCAACCTGTCAACAGCACCCAAAGATTGTGTGTACCACTGCCACCTCAGGGCCATAATTTTTTCCTCCATCAGTCTCAAAATACTCAAGACTACACTGCATAATAATAAAAATAAAAATTTACCAGGAAGACATACCAATTCTAAAATTGTATATACCTAGTAATAGCCTCCAAATAAATAAGGCTAAAATTAATTATAAAGAATAACTGACAAATCTACAAATACAATGAGAGATTTATACACATTTTCAGTGATTGACTAAATGGACATAAAATTAGTACTGCTGTATAAATGATACAGAATTATAATCAACAATTGAAGAATCCCTATGCTTTTCAAGCATACCTGAAATATTTACAAAAGTTGACAAGATATTAGGCCTAAAGATAACAAATTTTTTAACTGATGTGTATACTGCAAACACTAGTATTAGAAATCAATAATAAAAGATATCCAAAAGAGATTTACACATTTTAGAAATTAAAAACGTACTTTCAAATAATTCATGGAACCAAGAGGTAATTATAACACAAATTAGAACATATTTAAAATTGGATGAAGATGAAAAGATTACAGACAAATAGGTGTGTAATATAGCTGAAGCAATACCTAGAGGGA
This sequence comes from Smutsia gigantea, assembly GCA_032199065.1. Lineage (NCBI taxonomy): Eukaryota > Metazoa > Chordata > Mammalia > Pholidota > Manidae > Smutsia > Smutsia gigantea. The sequence goes on from JAVSCE010000961.1 coordinate 37,548, forward strand.
AATTTATTAGAAGCAATTCACATTCCTGCAAAGGACAATGACATACATTTAGTGTCTTGTCCAAAGTCTATGTTAGTTCTTCTACCCTCTGTCATAATCCAAAGAGTCCTTGACTGTCTGGACATTCTGAAGAATATCACATTTGTCCATTATATTGATCAGCCAAAACAGAAGAGGTGAGAGGGAAGTGGCAAGTATGTTGGATATCTGGGACACAAGCATCCCCAAGAGTGAGAAAAAAACCCTTTGAAGATTAAGGCACCTGCCATATCACTAGAGATTTTAAGGGAGTTCAGTAATGTGGGGTAGGTCTAAAGTTAAGGACAAATTATTGCATCTCACATTCCCACCATGAAGAAGGAAGTACAATACCTCATAAGCCTCTTTGGGCTTTAGAGGCTGCATGTTCCAAACTTAGGAACACTGCTCTGACATATTTGCTGAGAGACAGAGGCTCCCAGCTTTGAGCTCAGAGCAGGAAAGGCCTCCATAGCAGGTCCAGGCTACAGTGCAAGCAACTCTGCAATTTGGGGCACACAATCCAGGAGACCCTCTGGTATTAGAGGTACACACAATGAAAAAGATACCAAGTGGAGTTTATGGCAAACCCCAGTAGGAGAATCACAACATAGTCTCATAGGGTTCTTCTGCAAGGCCATGCTATCTGCTGATAATTATATGTCATATAATTATATGGCATAATTATACACATTAGTAATAGTTCCCGGAATGATACTGGGCTGACCTGACAATGGGATTTAAGTGACCATGTAGCTAGAACTTTCCATCATGAGCTGGGTTTTTTAGATCTACCAAGTCATAAGGATAAGCTGGCCCACCAGCAATTCATCACAAAATGGAAATAGAACGTCAAGAATCAGTCATGAGAAGGAGTACAGGGTATAAGTAAGTGGTTTGAGCAGGTAGTCAGGTCCCCATGTCATAAAAAACTGTCACACTAGTTTTTCTTCCTCAGCTTTTTTACAACTATGGCTGCATGGGTGTTCCCATGTTGCTGCCCAGGGGAAAGGCCGACCTTGGCTTATTGAAAGGTCAGCTCAGGATGTGGACGCAGGCCAGAAACGGAGGGCTGCCTACTGCAGCTGTAGAAAGATAGCAGTAAGATGAAATCCTTCCGGTGTTTTGGACTGTACCAAAGTTACTCATTTTGTGTGGAAAGAGAAGAGGCCCAGATTAAGAGTGTGCTGACTGATGGCCAGATGGCGTGGCTGGTAGGTCAGGGGTTGGAAGGAGAAAGCTTGGAAGACTGTAGAAAAAGACATCTGGGCAGAAGGCATATAAATGGACCTATGAGAATAGACACAAAATACGAGGGTGTTTGTATCACATGTAACTCCTACAGAGGGTACCTACCATATGAGAATATTTACTAAAGGCCATAGTTTATTCAAATTTCCTCAGTTTTTTACCCAATGTCTTTTTTCTGTTCCAAGATCCCATTCCAAATACCAAAAAACATCTTTTATGTGCCCTTAGCTTTCTCTTGGTTGTAACAGATTTTCCGACTTTCCTTATTATTGATAAAATGTTCATATAGAGATGTGACAGCTTGGGGGAGTACTGGCCATGTATACGTAGGATGCCCTTTTCTTGGAATTTGTCTGAAATAGCCTGGGTTTATGGGTTTTGGGGAAGATGTTTACAGAGGATAAAGTGCCATTTTTATGACATCATATCACGGGCACATACTGTCAACATAATCAAAGGCTCTTGATGTTGATCTGGCTGATCTTGTTTGTCACTATAAAATTTCTGACCTACCCTCCCCCGCTCCCACTTGCCACTCTGTATTCAGTCAGTATTTGCAGCCCACACTCAGGGAGCAGAGGGTTATGGCCCCCTCCTTTAGGGTGTACTGTATAACTTACCTGGAATCTTCTACAGGAGAGATTAATTTGTCTCTTCTCCCCAGTTTGTTACTCAATCATTTTTTTTTTTTGGTATCAGTATGCACTCATACATACTTATTTTATACTTAAAATTCAGTGGTATTTTTTATTATTTCGTTGCTAATTGCTTGAGCTTTGGTCATTAGGAACTCCTCCATCAATGTTTGTTTGTCTAGCACATCCTTAATTTCAAGCACTAGAGGGCGCTCCAGGCTCATGCTATTTCCTAATCCAGTACTGGAAGCTGGTTTTCCTGCAACAGCTTTGCCAGTTCTTTTTTCTTTTAAGTATCATCTTCTGTTTCATTAATCATCTCTGTTTCTGTGTATGTGTATTTTCCCTTTTTGTTTATCATTCTGCCATTAATTTTTTCCCTTTTCTTTTGCATAATTGTTTTGCTTTGTTTTTGACTAAGTGCTTGAGTTGAATGTACAAATAGATTTTTAGATTTTTGTATGAATATTATTTCAGACCTATGGATATTCATTTCAAACACATATGGTTGGGTTGAGGTATTTTATTGTTTACTTTCAATTTTATTTCATTGCAGTCAAGATTGTGCTCAATATTTTGAGTCTATGGAATTTTTGCTGATATTTATTTTGTGGTCTTATATTGGTAAATTTTTGTTAAGTGTTTTATATGTATCAGAAGGCATTTTCTATTTGCTACGTGGTTGTTGCGGGTTATATGCTCAAGTTGTTAAATGTGTCGCTTACATTTTTGTAGCATTATTAGTTTTCTTCTCTGCTCATCTATCAATTTCTGAGAGAATGGTAATTTTTAACTCCCCCTCCTGCCCCTGCCCCCCACCCCCAACACCATTCCCCTTTCTGGAGAACTTCCATGCTTGGGAAACCAAAATGCTTTTATGGGCCGCCAAGCTCCCCAAGGATGGAAGCTCCTTTGTTCAGAATCTTGTCCAGGTATGTCTTCATCTGGCTGTTGATTCGTATCCTTTATCATCTCCTTTAATAAACTGGTAAACAGAAAAAAAAAACAAAGACAAACTCCCACCATCGTTGCAAATATGTCAGTTTTACTGTATATTTCTCAGTCTGTGTTGTATGTCTCAGAGCTTGTGGTTATGTGCATAAAGTACACCGTTATAGTATATTCCTACTGAGTTTTTTCTTTTTGATAACGACAAAATATCCTTTTTTATCCTACAAATACATCTGATGTTGGGTCAACCACACAATAATACATTTTGTTTTAAAATCAGCTGTAAAGTTTAGCATTGAAGACAGGGCCACATGTGAACAGCAGTAAGTAAAAAGAAACACACGTCACTTCTTAAAGCCAAAAGAATAAAAGTATTTCAGGAAGCATGATAAATAGAATAAAAATGGTAAAAAAAAAAGAAGATGATGATGATGAATGGAGGAAATGAAACACACACATCTGTTAGAGGGTCATCCGCATCGAGGTTGGCGGCCGGGATCTGGTCTAACCGAGGCTTCTTGGACACTGAAGAGGTTGTATGCTGTGGGAAAACACAAACATTGTTCAGCTTACTGAAACAAATACTGCATTTCTTGTAACATTTTAGGGACTTCTGGGCACCAAGACCTTGGATTACAAGCACTGTGACAGCAGAGACCACAACCAGAATGCCTGGCATAAAGGCCTCTGGCAACTGTTTGCTGAGTGAATTAAAGTACTGATTTTAATATGGGAACTGCAGTCTCCACTAGGAAATTTAGGGAATAGTTTACATATCCTGGAAAAATACAAAAGATACTATAACCGATGCCCACCAATGACTAGTGACAAAAGCAGGAGAAACCTCACAGACAGAAACCATGGGGCTTCAAAAAGTAAACAGTCAAAACTTGATCTGAATTGAAACAATGGCTGCTAAATATCCCAGATCACCCTGCTGCTTCTAAAAGAGAAGCATAAAAGGATGGAACCGGAATCAACCTCATCATCATCTCTAATCTAATCATTTAAGAAAGCGTTACCAATATTTTAAGGCAAATATCTTAAGTTGTTTACATCAGTATTTTAAAGCAAGCAAACAAAAACTTCAATCTGTTCCAGGTAGCAAATGAAAGTAAAACTACTGGCTATGTGATTTTATAAGTCCAGTGTCTGGGGTAGTGTTGGTACCTCGAGTGGGATGGTCTCTATTTTGTCTCTTGCAGCAGCTCTCTCTCTCTCTCTCCTCTAGCTCCCTCCTGAAGGCACGGTTCCGAACCTCTTCAGGGCATCCTGAGTGGTTTGTCTAACGTCGAAACAAACTAGGGCAAAAATGTTACTAAAAAACACATGGCTGTAGCAGTGGAAGATAATCCACAAAAAGGAGCTTTGTTGCCAAGTTCCTCAAGAATAAAGGAGGGAACTGGACAAGATCACTACGATAATCTGAAGGTTACTAACAGCATCCGTGTGGTTTCCTGTATCTCAAAAAGCCCAAACGAATCACACACTTTCCTACAATGCTGCTGTACATTGACTAAAATATTTTTACTTTTTATTAGTATGGCAACTCAGGTCTCTTTACTGTAATACTTTTAATCCCATAATGATTAGTGCTAATGGTGCACAGCCCAGTCACAGAGCATAATTTTAGTGTTAAGACAAGTCTCTTGCATTCCACTCCTATGAAAATAGATACGTGATATAACCCAAACATACTATCTCATGATCGTGTCATTCAACACTTTTGGCCTTGCCTTGTGAACGAGAAAAAAAGTCTTCATTACCTGTATTTGATCTTTGTATGAGAAGGCAGGTCTCTACTTGAATACTGCTTTGAGAGTTGGCTCAAATCACCTTCTCCTTTTCCTCTTCCGCCTCTCGCGGGTTCAAAAGTTGGCCTAGCTGCTGTCGTCATCTTTTACACTTTGAAGAAAAATAGTGTCAAGTTATTCCCAATGTGATAAACTCTCATTATATAAAGTATTGACAAATATCCAACTTGTGAAATCATTTCCAAAACTCGTTCTCCAAATTTTACTTTCATCTCAAAGAAAAGCTCTCAAGAAAACAAATGAGTCTCAGCAATACAGCTTCTTAAGCAGTTCTTATTCAGTGCAAACAATTCGGTCATGAAGCTGAGCTTGTTTCTTGTTCTCCTTCTGGCTCTGTGGCCCTGGGCAAGTCACCTAATGTAAGTTCCTGTGGAATGGGGATATTCCTCACGGGACTACTATAAGAACGATTAGACTTGACATAGCAAAGCCTTGTAAAATTCGGTACAGCCCTGACTGAGTTTTAAAAATTCTCAACTGAGCCTTAACTCTACAGCAGACTCCCTAAAGTTTGCACCTCATACAACAGAAAATAGGCTACAACAACAACAACAACAAAATACTTTGAAAATCCCTGGACAAAGTTAGTCTTGGAGAAAAACGTGCCAATTTCAATGACAGTTACATAGGCAAAACTCTCCAACAACTTTTTGTTGATGCAACTTTCTCCTACAGCAACAGCAACCACCGTAATAAAGATCTTGTATTTTGCAGGTTATAATTTAAGAAATGTCCAAAAGATAGGAACCTCCCCCCAAATGATTCTGACAACCAAAAATCCTCATGGTACTTCTGGGTTTGAGCAGCCAACAGTGTGCCGCCCAGCAGATAAGGCTCCCCAAACACGTCACATGGAAAAGCAAGTGTGTGGGGAAGCTGGGGAACTGGGTTACTTCTCTAGGTTTTCAGAACAGGAAGGCGGTGTATCCAGAGAGGGAGAAACAGGGTTTTCTGCTCCGGGGATACCAATGCCTTCCACATCACCCCACTGATGCCGGGGTTCTTGTTCACGAAGCCGAAGAATGAGCTTAGCAAACAGGCAAGGTAGGAGAGCAAGGTATAGGTTTTTATTTAGAAATAAAGTGGAAGGACAGAGCTCCCGGCTCACGCCTGGAGGGAACAAGGGAGTCCCGGGGTGGTGCGCCGTCTAGGGGTTTTTATAGGCAAATGAAGATTTTTCAAGAACATGAAAAGAAAGGCTTAGGGGTGTGGACTTGTACCACTTGCCCTGCCCTCAAGGTGGGCTGGGTTGTTCTCTGCTTGCTAGGGTTGTTTACAGTGAAGTCACGGGTTATGCTGTGATACCCTTCCCTATTTGTAAAACTACTCAAGCATTCTAGGCCAAGTTGCTCCTGGCCTTTTGACTTTTAACTGCCCTCACTGAAGATGTCTATATTCTTAATCTGGTTTCTTGATCCTAGAGAATTAGTGCGACCTTGACTTTGCATAATGCTTAACACAGAGTTTCAAAAGGGACTTCTTTGCCCATTGTTATATTGCTGACTGTAAATATCCCACCCTGCTTTTTCCGGAGGCCCTCACCCTACTCTGACTACACCCTTGGTCCCAGTCTCACTACCGGCGAATAATCATCACCAGCGCCTCGGGGCAGGAGGCCTCTGGGCTGTCCCCAGGACTCGCCGACCCCTCCTCCAGGCCCGACCCGCTGTGGGGCGCGGCAGGTGAACCCCGCTGAGCCGCCCGCACAGCCGCCTTCCCGCGGCGCTGCCCGCAGCTCCGGAGCACCCTTCGCCGCCAGCCCCGAACCCACCTTCCGTTCCGCGCCCCCCAAGTGGACAAGGAAGACAATCCGCCAGCCTCCTGCCGCTGCCGTTCGCCGAGGTCCCGCACCCCACGCAGACACCAGGACGACTCCCAACTCCCAGAAACCCCTGCGCCCAGGGCCAAGGCCCAAACCCGGAAGCAAACCCGGCCTCTAAGAACGCACGTCATAGGCGGAGGCAGCCACCAATCCGTGGAAGCCAGTGTGTACGTTGGCATGACGACGACGGGACGCGGAGTCTGGGCGGCCGTTTGAAAGCATTGCTGTAGGGTAGACCCTAAACGTGGTTTTATAATTTAGAGAACCACTTGCTTAAAGTCTCTTCCGTCTTTTCCTTCCCCGACCCCCTCCCAGACTCTTGCGTGGACGGAAACCTCCGGGAAGCCGACTCAACATCCCCGGCTGGCGACAGAGAGCGTAGAAAAGGATTACACCCGGCTGTCAGACCGCAGGGCCCCTGCGTTCTTTCTGCCGAGCCAGAACCAGCGAGCCTAGGGAGTTGGGCTACGGACTAACTAGTATTTTCATTTAATTGGATCTGAAGAAAGAACAAATATATACGGGGGCAACCACCATCTTTACAAAGGTACCATACCTGCCAAAATATTAGTCTTCAAAGCAAAGGTTGTATTCGTATTGCTGGTTAAAAGTTTTATTTTTAAAGAAGCCTGAGTTCTAGTGGGAGGGGAGGTGTCACTATTGGAGATTCTTTTATTAACGCGACATTGAGCGTTTAGAACGGTGGGCCCAGCTGCCAGGAGCTCGAGATGCCATTATTATAAAATGGCTGCTCAAGCCTTAAGGTGAAGTTTCTGGTAAGTCAATGAACGGGGGGTGGGTTGGGACGGGGAGCAAATCACCAATCGTTCTTCCTCCCTCGCCCAAAAAAGCACTTGGGAGCAGAGATCTTGTTTGCTTCGTTTATCTTGGTGTCTCATCACAGAGTCTTTGGCCACAGTAGACACTCAATTTAAGTATGTGTTAAACAAATGAAAATTCAAATTCAACTCTTCCAACTTGGTTTCAAATGTAAAGAGCTCATAAAACTGAACGTTATAAAGATTTTCCCCCAGAACTCTTCCTTTGAAACTTTCAATGAAAAAAAAAAAAGGGGGAGGAGTTTAGGTAGAAAAGCCTCTTCCCTCATTAAAGTTCAAGATGAAATCTTACTTTTTTCTTACCAAAGGTATTCCTCCCCTAGCCTTACACCTCTCAGTAAAGGACACTACCAAAGTGCTAGTTACTCAACCAAAACTTAAGGCTCCTGCTTAAACTGTTTATCCTTCACACTTGACAAGTCTTGCCAATCCTACTTTAAAAATATCCTGAATTGCATCCCACTGCCACATCCCTTGTCCAAGCCTTCATTTTCCACCTGGATTGTAATTGCCCCCCTAAAAGATCTTCCTGCTTCCACTTTTGTTCTAAAGTCAATTTTGCATATGGCAGTGAGACTGATCTTTAAAAGTTATGAATCAGGTAATGTTGCTTCTCTGCATGATTTTAGAATAAAAAATCAAATTCCTTAATGTGACCAGAGGCCCCATGGGGTCTTGTTCCTATCGCTGACTTCACTTCTGATCAGTCACTCTTACATACTAAGCCCTAGCTACAGCCAGCTGGGCATTTCTGTTTCACAAACAAGGAAAGATTCCACTGTGCTGTCTTTGCTCTGCTGCCTGTGTCCCACCATAACAGATCACCATCCTTCAGGTCTCAGCTCAGATGTCACCTCCATGAGTTTTTCACTCATATCTACATTGTCACCTCCCAACACAAAAATACCATCGCATCACCCTTTATTATTTTTTCATATTACTAAACAATCCTGAACTTACTCTGTTCATTGTTTACTGCCACCTTTCTTGCCTGAGAGGAAGCATAGCAAAGTCATTAAGAGACAGAGCTCTACAGCCTGACTGTCTTGGTTTGAAAGTCCAGCTCTGCCCTCTGCTAGCTCTGTGAACTTAGAGAGGTTATTTACCTTTTCTGTGCCCTCAGTTTCCTCATGTACAGAATGAAGATAGTTCTAGTCTCTATCTTATAATGCTGTAAGAATTAAATGAATACTGATAAAGTGCTTAAAACTGTCTCAACAAACAATATTTGCTAAATAAATGTTAGCTGTTACTATTACTATTATTTTATTATCATTGTCTATCTTCCTGTATTAGAACATAAGTTCCAGGAGAACAGGAACCTTGTCTCTTGTTCACCTGTGTGTCCTCCGCATTGAGAACAGTGCCTGGCACATAATAGGTGCTGAGTAAGTATTTGTTGAATGAATGAATGATTGATGCACTATGAAGTGGAGAAATGAAGTAATAATGACAAGGTGCTGACACGATTACAGAAAATACCCTTGGTTTTGTTCCAGTGGCCTTCTATCAGCTCTGAATTAATGACCCTGATTCATTTAACATCTAGCCCACCACCTAATCTTTTGATAACCAACCATGATTAAATAACCACTCCTGTAATTTCATTAATAGCAACATATAATCAGTCCATGAAATTTACAGCTTTGACTTAATGGTCTGAAAGTTTTAATAAGAAATAAGAAAATTTAAGTGTTAATAGTATTAAGTAAAAAGTTTATGTAAGTGATTTTAAAGTACTAGTAAGAAAACTACAAAGCTTTTGGCTTGAATGTTTTGAAAGTATTAGAAAAGGAAACTAAAATTAAGTTTACTAAAAACTTAAAATTCATCCTATGAGCTGCCTTTGCTGGCAAAAATCTTATATAACCTCCCAAGAATTCTCATTTTAAACCCATTAATACAAAAATCTATTTGAGCCTTTAATTCTCCTGCTAATACTCTTATACTCTTAATTTTTTATTCCAACTCTGCAATAATATGATTTCCCACATTCCTCTTTGCTCAAATCTACACACCTCTTCCACCCACTTTTCCCTCCTGACCCTCTTTCCCAGGAATCGATGATGTTCTGACTTCTCTGGGAAAAGAAGCTCTTAAACAAGGACTACTCATCTCCCTCTAGGCAAATCTACCAAGCTGCCTTTGAGTGTGCCCATACCCTCAGTTTTCCATGTGTGGTGACCCCAAACCCTCTCCTTTGTTCTCTGGGTTCCAAGTTCTACAGCTTTCTTAGCAACTGGCATCCTGCTATATTTCCTGTCTTTCATTATCTATGAATCCATCCCTTTCAGATCATTCTTACCACATTTTTGATATGGTGTAGTATATCTTAGCCTTAAAAAATGCTCCTTCAAAAAGAAAAAGAAAGAAAAAAAAATTTAGCCTAAACATGCCTACAATATAAGCTTCACAAAAGAGAACAAATAAATCATTAGGCAACAGTAAAAAAAAAATGCTCCTTCATTTTAATATGATGTTACTATTTTAATCAATGTAAAAAGGATGTTTTATATAATAGCTATGATTACAAAACTGATTATTCTTATGGCAGGATGTAATGTAGGAATTCCAGCTTCAATGCTTATACAAACACTATATCCAGTTGATTGAATTAAATATCCCAAAGGAAAAAAAGCTATAAAAATTTAAAAAGAAAATTTAAGAGACTATTTGTACAACATAGGGCTTGTAAAGACATTCTGATCAAGGCAGGACACCTAAGAGCTATACAAGAAATAATTTAAATATTTTATCTATGTAAAAATTTAATTTTATGGCAGAAAATACCCCAAATGAAGTCAAATGATAAATATTCAATTAGCAGGTAAATTCTGTTAAGCCTATAACATACAAACTTTACTACTATTAGTAGTATTACTAATAGTAATACACATAACAAATACAACCCAGTAAAAAAATAGGCAAAGAATATAAAGAAGCCATCCAGAAACAGCAATTCCAAATAGACAACAAACATAAAAGACACTCAACTTCCCTATTATGAAAATGAAAGTAAACTAACCATGAATTAGCACATTACAGTATCAGATGGCAATAATTTTTTAAAATTAATAATATTATTGGATGGGATTGGGAGAAAGGGGATAGAGTCAGACAGTGAGGAGGCCTTGGCTCCCCATGCCCCTTACAGTAAAAGGCACAGGACTCACACTAACGTGCAAGACTCTCCCCTACCTAGTTGGCCTCCTGTGTTGTTGCTCGTGCCTCTTTGGTGTTGTCTGAACATAGCTCCTGTCTTAGGGCCTTTGCACTAGCCATTTCCTCAGCCCAGAATACCCTTACCTGTCTTACTCAAGTCTTTGTTCAAATCAGGTCAACCAACCATGACAGCTCTATTTAAAGTTTCAGCCATCCTCTACCTTGGTCCCCAACTTCCTGCACTCCTTATGTCCCCTAACCTGTTCTACTTTTCTTTTTTATGTATCACATATCATCCATGATCCTGTATAGTATGATCCTTATTCAGTCCTATATAAATTTGTTTTATTATTTCTTTCTCTGTCCCATACAGAATATAAATTCTACAAATGCAAGAATCCTTTGATTGCCCAGTGATGTAAGCCAAGCATCTGAGACAGTGCCTGGCACCAATAGGTGCCCATAACGATTTTCAAATGAGTGAATGAATGAACGAATGAGTGAATGAATGAAAGAGTTTTAACAGGGAAAAGTCACATTTTTATGTAAAAAGTTATTGTCTTAATCTCTTTCATATTTTAAAGGAAAAAATAATTAACATTCTGCGAGTCTGAAATTCAGATTTGCAGTGAAGATATGCCAAGACACAGAAAGATGATTTCTTTTCAGGAAAGAATCTCTAAATGAAAATCATGTGATTATTAGGCTCTATACGTACCGTCAAAATTCTAATTCATTTAGCCCCACCCTGAATCCAGTCACAACTCTAATTTAATCCAACTTTCCCTCCTCTTCTAATTGAATCACTTTCTCCAATTCTAGTAAACCCTTTCATTTACAAAGTGACCAGCCCACAAAAGGTGAAAATTTTGCTTGAGGCTTTTAGTAATAAAATGGAGGAAAAAAACTCAATGCTCACAGTTTATAAATTACACTTTAAAGTAGTATAAATGATAGCATCCGTTCTGGTTTTTAACCTAAAAATGATTAATTTTCCAGTATAAAAGGCTAGTGATTTAATCTACTTTGATAAGTAAAATGGATAGAAAAATAAAGTAGCTTGCCTTCTACCAACAAATCCTGATTTTAATTGAAGATGCTTTGGGACCCAGAGAGATGATTTCCTGGCAACTGCCTCAAAATGAAATTTGCTGATGGTCCAGGCTAGAGTACTAGATGCTATGATATTTTAACCACCTCTTACCCAATCCAAGCACTAGCTCCCTGTCCCTCACTGGCCACTCCATTATTACTAAGACAATTAAAAGCAAGCATATTAAAAAAACTGTTAAAATGAAAGAACTAAAATATAGAAAATAAAGAGATAGAAAAAGACGTACCGGGCAAATACTAAAAAACAACAAAAAGTTTTGTGTAGCAAATTAATTATCAAAAGTATTCTTTGAGTAGCATTAACAAGTACATTTGTGGGGCACCTTATTGCATCCCAAAGAAAAATCTAGGAAAACATTAAATCATGAACATGTATGTAACTAATTGCATGGTCTGGAAAAATTTTAAGCAATAATAAAGAATTAAAAGGTAAAACTGACAAATCTGTAATGGTGGGAATTTTTTTAATAGCAATCTCTCCCAGATTAATCAAATTAGCAACATCGATGCATTGTGTGCATAGATACGCATGCTTACTGTTTTTATATTTGCATATATATTTATATGTCACATTTATATATGTATATAAAATCTTTCAACCAAAACAAGAGAAATACACATTCTTTTCAAAAAATGTTGGACATTCATAAAATTAATTGTAAAGCCCCCAAATAAATTTCAATAAATGCCTATGTACTCATTTCTAAATGATATTTATTCTAATTTTTGAACTTTATGTAAATGTTCAAAATGTTTATGTAAATGAATCATGTGCTTTCCTTTACATTTTGCTTTTATATAGTTGTGGTATACTATCTAGAATTTAACTGGGTAAAATACACAGTATACTGGGCTGTTTATACTCTGTACCCTGATTCCCAACACCAAGCTACCCCCATGAGGACATCTGGTCCCAACAGCTTGGGAGGAAGAACGATTATTTATTAATTAAAAAAAGTATTTCCAGTTTATTCCCTAGTTGTTACTTTTTTCAATGATGTCAATTAAAATATTGTAAAATTATTTAGCTTACTTTTAATATCATGTATTTTCCTAAAATATGTTACTGTACCTTTTTACTTATTCCTACTTTTTCACTTATTCCTACCACATACGCTTTTTTTCCCTCTTGAGTAGCTTTGCTTTCACAGGGGTCTATCTTTTTGCATCTATTTACCATTAAGCTTTTACAAATATTAACCAATTCATTAATTTCTAATCTTAATGTTACTTATTCCTTCCACCAGCTTTTCTTAGATTTATATTATTTTCTACAATAAAGTGCTCAATTAAAAAAATACATGGTATAATTTATTCTGATAATTATGTTTCCAGTATGGTGATAGTACAAATAATGCCACTATGTACATTTTTGTAAATGTGTAGAGGTGCGTGGACATACATTTCATTTATATATCCCATCAGCAGGATGAGTTCTCCTTGTTCCGTAATCTCACCACACTTGATATTGTCCAACTTTTCAATTCTAGGTAATCTGGTGGGTTTATAGTGATGTCTTATGGAGGTCTTAATTTGCTTTTCCTTCATTGCTAATCACCGTATTTATGTTTATTGTTCACTTGAATTTCTTCTTCTGTGGGATATCTGTTTAAGTCTTTCTACTGAATTATCTTCTTTTTAAACTGATTTCTAAGAGTTCTTAATACTTTGGGCACCAGTTCTCTGTCACTTATTTGTGCTACATATATATTTTCCACTTTTTGGCTTTTCTTTTTGGTATATTTTGATCTACAAAACCATTAATATTAGGGTAATTCAGTTTATCAGTCTTTTCCTTTTTGCTTAGTGCATGGTATTTCCTAAGAAATTCTTCCCTACTTTGAGGTTACATTGGTATGGTCAGACACTATCTTCTGAAGGGTCTATAGTCATGCCTTTCACAGGCCCATCAGAAATTCATCCTATGTATGGTGTGATGGAGGCTCTTGGCATAATCCTGTGAAGCAAGCCTGGCCTTGTCCCTCTCTTCTGAGTCCTGGGCCCTTTGTGGCCCTTTGCGCTTAAATATAAAATCTTAAATGTCATGTTTTACACTTTGGGATTTTGATTGGAATAACATTGAATCTCAATTTAAGAAGAAATTGACAGTTCTACAATATTGAGTCTTCAAATCTATTAACAGGTCATGTCTTTCCATTTATTTAGGTCTTCTTTAATTGCCTCTAAATAAAATTATATTACTGTTTCCATAGAAGTCTTGTAAATTTTTGTTAGTTTTAGCCTTAGGGGCTGCTCAATTTTTAAAGCTTAATAAGCGGCCTCTTTCTTCATTTGATTGTCCAATTGTTTGTTGCTGGTATATGTAAGTATAATTGTTTTTTATATCTTGTATTTTAAATTTAGAGACCTTGCTAAACCCTCTTATTAATTAAAATAGTTAACTCATAACTCTTGGATTTTTTTATGTAGACAGTCATATCTGTGAATAAGGATAGCTTTGTCTCTCCTTCCCAGTCTTTTTCCCACTCCTCTTTCCCCCTTGCTGCCTTATGTCACGTAGAACATCCAGTGAGATCACAGGCTTCCTTGTCTTCCTGATCTTAACGGGAAAGCTTTCAAATTTTCATTGTTAAGTATGATTTTTACTGAAGGTTTTGGGTAAGTGGATTTCTAGAAGCTAGAATTCAGTGAAACAATGTCATCAGAATCCCAAAAGAAAAGTGTAAAATTAGAACAAAGACACTTCAGACATGCAACCTTTGCTAGACAGTGGTTGTATTTGTGACCAGCCAATAACTATGAATTCCCTTTTTATACTGGGAAATTCCCCTATTATGACCCTTGCCTCGCCAAGGTTGAAGCCAGAACTCAGTTGTCCAGCACCTATTGCAGCAAATATGTAGGCATATGACATGGGCTCCTCCAGTCAGACACTTTTATGGAGACCTCAATTGGAAGAAATGTGAGAAAATCGATTTTGCACAGGATCTGTTCCTGGAGAGGGTGGTGAGAGATTGGGCTTTCAGAGGCAATAGTGGCATAAGTTCTAGTTGGTAGTGTCCCTTGCTTAAGGTCTTTGGTGCCTTTGACCAAAGGAGGTATAGGAATACCTTAATATAGATTGTTGGATAATTTGGATATTGTTTCTGGATGTAGTCTCCAAACCCTATTCCCCCATCCTCTTGGAGATTCTGGGAGCTACTTCATAATCTCTAATGAAGCTTCCAAAGATGCTTCTGGTGGATATGCTCACTGACACGAGGGCATAAAGTAGGAAAGAAGAGAGATGGGTGGAATCAAGGGGTCTAACATAATATTGAGGGAAAGGGAATCTGCAGGATTATGGTTAACAAACCCCAGGATGCAGGCTCTGCAGCAGTCTAAAGACTAGCCAATCCAGGTTTAAGCAAGCATATGGAAACCTCCAGGCAGAATATTTTAAAAAGAGAAATCTGATTTAGCACCTGGTGTGGTTTATGTAGTTAGAAGAGGTGTAAACTAGTGGAAATGAATTTGGGAATGAGTTAATGTGTATTAAGCCAAGCAAATGACATAATAAAGAAAATTATTAACTATAGGATAGATAAAATTTTGTACATGCAAGGCAGTGTAATCATAGCACTCTATGTGACTCAGCTGAGACTAATTTTACATGGTAAAAATTCAGACTTGATTGAACCAAAAAGTTTTTGTATCTATATGACAGGCTGGGGCAGGGGAAGTCTCTGTGTTATGATGAAACAAGAGAACTTAACCCATGCCTTTTGTGGTATGAGTGTCCACAATATCTAAAACTGAAAAGTCTACAAATACTAGAAAAACAAAAGAAACAGCTAAAATATGTAAGAGTGATTTAGGGATGGGAATGAGGGAGACAGTGTATTGGTCAGGATTCTTTAGTTGCATACTATAGAATTCACTACTTTAAGGCAAAGAAGTGTTTTCTTTTAAGCATTAAAGTAATTTACAGAATCTCTAGGAGAATCCAAGAACGAGGCTTATGTGTCACTCAAGCCATGTCGTCAAAATATATCGACGATTCAAAGAAGCATATATTAGATGCTGCCTCAGAACTCAATAGTGGGGCTGTGTCTTGGCGGTAAGGGGCCCAAGAAGGCTTCCGGCTCCTGCCGCTCTCCGCTGCAGATCCCAGTGCACCTGCTCAGGGTCCCTGTAATGGAGGACAGTACACAGAGAAGACTCATGAGCTTAATATTACCACGCGCAACTTACTCTATATCACACTGAAGTCATAATGTGATATTTAAGTTGCTAATTTAAAGGACATGACTTCCCGGCAAGTAAAAATAAAGGTCAAGTTCCAGTCTTTGTCATGATTTAATCTGTGCTCTTCCAACTATGTCACAATTTAGTCTATGCTGTTCATGCCTGACACTTCCTGCCATGAGTCTTTTTCTATACATCTACATTCCTGAATGTTCCTAAATAGGAAATCTATACCAAATATAGGACTTTGGGGCACAAAGTATACAGGAAAAGTCACCTTTTTATCTTAACTTTTCCATGTAGCTTATCAAGAAGGGAATGTTGAAGCTTGTGAGGCAGAAACATGAAACTATCTTGGAGAGAGAAGCAAGCACATCTCGAAGGATTTATTACTTTAGATAAGTGCCCTTGAGAGGTGAAAGGAACACTCTGGAGAGCTCCCACCTCGGCAATTTGTATTAAGCACCAGTAAATGGCCCAGGCAAATAGTACTCATGGAATGTGGAAGACAGAATCCTCACCAAGGTGTGGGACTGGTAGGGAAGGGTCCCTCAAGAAGGACCTATGTCGGGAAGGCAGGGTTTATAACTTAGAAAAGAGAAGTGAGGGAGAGAGAGCATCGAGTCAGAGACAACGGCTAGAAGTATTTGCAGCCAAGGGTTTGTGGAAGGAGCTATTGAGAGATACCTTTGGGAAAACAAAGAGAAAAAGATGGTGAGAAAATCATTTACTTTGCTCCCTCCAAACTCCACTGAAGTGACAGTACTAGGATTTTTGTTTTAAGAAATAAGTTACAAAGAGAGCATATGGTAAAGGAAATGAGATAGTAGTAAATTTTGAAAACAGATTGACAAGTAGAAACTGATTTATCAAACCCTAGAAAGTTGAATCTTAAATTGGCAGTGAGGAGAGAACTTCCGGGAAGATGGCAGTGTGAGCAGGGCGGCAGAAATCTCCTCCCAACACTATATTTATCTACGAAAACACAGCAAATACATCTATTCCTAAAAGAGAGACGAGAATACACAGGAAAGCGCACAGCGTGCAGCTACACCCGAGAGGACTCGGCACCCCAAGAGGCGGGTAAGATACGGAGCCGCGACCCGGCGGGACCCGAGCCCTCCCCCACCCCAGCGCACCGGCGGGAGGAGAGGATTCAGAGCCGGGAGGGAGTGGAAGTACACCCCGCGAAGTAGCCAGCCCCGGTGATCTGCGCGGGGAGCGCTGACCCACATTGCGCAGTGCAGCGGAGATTGGAGAGACAGAGGGGCAGGATCTGAGCGGGGAACGCGCCAGGGTGCTTGCAGCCGGCTCCCGGGAAGGAAAAAAAAAAAAGCGCGCGCTTTCTTCAGTGGTCTTAAAGAGACAGGAGCCCAGCGGAGGAGCCGGATCGCCCCAGCACACTCAGCCCAGCAGGCTGGGAGTCCGGGGGAGTTTCAGACGCCTTAGCTGGCGACTGAGGAAGCGTAGCCATACTTAACACCTCTCACTGAGATCAACAGCCTCCTATTCGATCCCACCCCTGCCAGAGCGATAAAGGGCCCTGCGGAGCGGCGCAGTCACAGCTGTGGAATAGTGGGGCAATAGCGCCACCTACAGCATTCCCACAGAATCTACGTCCGGTGGGCATTTTTTTGTTTTGTTTTTTTTTGTTTTTTCTTTTCTTTCTTTCTTTCTTCTTTTTTCTTTTCTTTTCTCTTTTTTTTTCTTCTCTTCTTAAAGTCTTAAAGAGCCCAGCTGACATATGTGGCAACTATCAGTGACGAATTCTACAGCCATGAAAAGACAGAGGAAAATGGTTCAGACCAAAATCAACCAGACAACCCCAGAGAGGGAGTCTGAAGGGATGGAAATGCACAGTCTTCCTGAAAAGGAATTCAGAATAAAAGTCATAACCATGCTGATGGACCTACAGAGAAATGTGCAAGAGCTGAGGGAGGAAGTGAGGGAACGGAGGAAAGACAATGCAGAAATCAGACAAGCGATCGACGGGCTTAACAGCAGAATGGATGAGATGCAAGAGACTGTTAATGGAATAGAAAACAGAGAACAGGAGTACAGAGCAGCTGAGGCAGAGAGAGATAAAAGGATTTCTAGGAATGAAAGAATATTAAGAGAACTGTGTGACCAATCCAAACGGAACAATATTCGCATTATAGGAGTACCAGAGGAAGAAGAGAGAGAAAAAGGGATAGAAAGTGTCTTTGAAGAAATAATTGCTGAAAACTTTCCCTCACTGGGGAAGGAAATAGTCTCACAGTCCACCGAAACTCATAGATCTCCCAACACAAGGGACCCAAGGAAGAAAACACCAAAACACATAATAATTAAGATGGCAAAGATGAAAGATAAAGACAGGGTATTAAAGGCAGCTAGAGAGAGAAAAAAGATGACCTACAAAGAAAAACCCATCAGACTATCATCAGACTTCTCAACAGAAACCTTACAGGCCAGAAGAGAATGGCATGATATATTTAACGTTATGAAACAGAAGGGCCTCGAACCAAGAATATTGTATCCAGCACGATTATCATTTAAATATGATGGAGGGATTAAACAATTTCCAGACAAACGAAAGTTGAGAGAGTTTGCCTCTCATAAACCACCACTACAGGATATCTTAAATGGACTGCTCTAGATGGAAGCACACCTAAGGCTAAAAAGATGTCACCAGAGAAAAAAAAATCATAGCAAAGAAAGCAGACCATCCAAATACTAACTAAAGGCAAAGAATAAAACACCTATTATAGAAAGAATGGAGGAGGAGGAATAAGAAGGGAGAGAAAGAAAGAAACATCAGACTGTGTTTACAATAACTTAACAAGAAAGTTAAGTTAGATTGTTAGATAGTAAAGAAGCAACCCTTGAACCCTTGGTAACCACGAATCTAAAGCCAGCAATGGCAATAAGTACATATCTATCAATAATCACCCTAAATGTAAATGGACTGAATGCACCAATCAAAAGACACAGAGTAACAGAATGGATAAAAAAGCAAGACCCATGTATATGCTGCCTACAAGAAACTCACCTCAAATCCAAAGATATACACAGATTAAAAGTGAAGGGATGGAAAAAGATATTTCATGCAAACAACAAACAGAAAAAAGCAGGTGTTGCAGTACTTGTATGAGACAAAACAGACTTCAAAACAAAGAAAGTAGCAAAAGATAAAGAAGGACATTACATAATGATAAAGGGGTCAGTCCAACAAGAAGATATAACCATTATAAATATATATGCACCCAACACAGGAGCGCCAGCATATGTGAGACAAATACTAACAGAATTAAAGGAGGAAATAGACAGTAATGCATTCATCTTAGGAGACTTCAACACACCACTAACTCCAGAGGACAGATCAACCAGACAGAAAATAAGTAAAGACACAGAGGCACTGAACAACACACTAGAACAGATGGACTTAACAGACATCTACAGAACTCTGCACCCAAAAGCAAGGGGATACACATTCTTCTCAAGTGCACATGGAACATTTTCCAGAATAGATTACATACTAGGCCACAAAAAGAACCTCAGTAATTTCAAAAATATTGAAATCCTACCAACCAACTTCTCAGATCACCAATGTATAAAACTAGAAATAAATTTTAGAAAGAAATCAAAAAGGCTCACAAATACATGGAGACTTAACAACACTCTCCTAATTAATCAATGGGTTAACGACCAAATCAAAACAGAAATCAAAGAATATATGGAGACTAATGACAACAACAACACAAAGCCACAACTTCTGTGGGACGCAGCAAAGGCAGTTCTAAGAGGAAAGTATATTGCAATCCAGGCCTATTTAAAGAAGGAAGAACATTCCCAAATGAATAGTCTAAAGACACAATTACTGAAATTGGAAAAAGAAGAACAAATGAGGCCCAAAGTCACCAGAAGGAGGGACATAATAAAGATTAGAGAAGAAACAAATAAAATTGAGAAGAATAAAACAATAGAAAAAATCAATAAAACCAAGAGCTGGTTCTTTGAAAAAATAAACAAAATAGATAAACCCCTAGCCAGACTCATTAAGAGAAAAAGAGAATCTACACACATAAACACAATCAGAAATGAGAAAGGAAAAATCACGACAGACCCCACAGGAATACAAAGAATCATAAGAGAATATTATGAGAATCTATATGCTAACAAGCTGGAAAACATAGAAGGAATGGACAACTTCTTAGAAAAATACAACCTTCCAAGACTGACCAAGCAAGAAACAGAAAAACTAAACACACCAATCACCAGCAACGAAATCGAATTGGTAATCAAAAAACTACCCAAGAACAAAACCCCCGGGCCTGATGGATTTACCTCTGAATTCTACCAGACATATAGAGAAGAAATAACACCGATTCTCCTTAAAGTTTTCCAAAAAATAGAAGAGGAGGGAATACTTCCAAACTCATTCTATGAAGCCAGCATCACTCTAATACCAAAACCAGGCAAAGACCTCACCAAAAAAGAAAATTACAGACCAATATCCCTGATGAACGTAGATGCAAAAATACCCAACAAAATATTAGCAAACCGAATTCAAAAATACATCAAGAGGATCATACACCATGATCAAGTGGGATTCATCCCAGGGATGCAAGGATGGTACAACATTCGAAAATCCATCAACATCATCCACCACATCAACAAAAAGAAGAACAAAAACCACATGATCATCTCCATAGATGCTGAAAAAGCATTTGACAAAATTCAGCATCCATTCCTGATTAAAACTGTCAACAAAATGTGTATAAACGGCAAGTACCTCAACATCATAAAGGCTATATATGACCAACCCACAGCTAACATCATACTTAACGGAGAGACGCTGAAAGGTTTTCATCTACGATCGGGAACAAGACAGGGATGCCCACTCTCTCCACTGTTATTCAACATAATACTGGAGGTCCTAGCCACAGCAATCAGACAAAACAAAGACATACAAGGCATCCAGATTGGTAAAGAAGAAGTCAAATTGTCACTATTTGCAGATGACATGATACTGTACATAAAAAACCTTAAAGACTCCATTCCCAAACTACTAGAACTAATATCTATTCAGCAAAGTTGCAGGATACAAAATTAACACACAGAAATCTGTTGCTTTCCTGTACACTAACGATGAACTAACAGAAAGAGAAATCAGAAAAACAATTCCATTCACAATTGCATCAAAAAGAATAAAATACCTAGGAATAAACCTAACGAAGGAAGTGAAAGACCTGTACTCTGAAAACTACAAGACACTCCTAAGAGAAATTAAAGAGGACACTAACAAATGGAAATGCATCCCATGCTCTTGGCTAGGAAGAATAAATATTGTCAAAATGGCTGTACTACCTAAAGCAATCTACAGATTCAATGCAATCCCTATCAAACTACCAACAGCTTTCTTCAATGAACTGGAACAAATAATTCTAAAATTCATATGGAACCACAAAAGACCCCGAATAGCCAAAGCAATCCTGAGAAAGAGGAATAAAACAGGGGGAATTACGCTCCCTGACTTCAAGCTCTACTACAAAGCCACAGTAATCAAGACAATTTGGTATTGGCACAAAAACAGACCCACAGACCAGTGGAAACGAATAGAAAATCCAAACATTAACCCAAACATATACAGTCAATTAATATTTGATAAAGGAGCCTTGGATATACAATGGGGAGATGACAACCTCTTCAGCAGCTGGTGTTGGAAAAACTGGACAGCTACATGTAAGAGAATGAACCTGGACTACTGTCTAAGCCCCATACACAAAGGTAAACTCAAGGTGGATCAAAGACCTGAATGTAAGTCATGAAACCATAAAACTCTTAGAAAAAAACATAGGCAAAAATCTCTTGGACATAAACATGAGCAACTTCTTCATGAACATATCTCCCCGGGCAAGGGAAACAAAAGCAAAAATGAACAAGTGGGACTATATCAAGCTGAAAAGCTTCTGTACAGCAAAGGACACCATCAGTAGAACAAAAAGACATCCTACAGTATGGGAGAATATATTCATAAAAAACGTATCTGATAAAGGGTTGACATCCAAAATATATAAAGAACTCATGCACCTTAACAAACAGAAAGCAAATAATCCAATTAAGAAATGGGCAGAGGACATGAATAGACACTTCTCCAAAGAAGAAATTCAGATGGCCAACAGGCACATGAAAAGATGCTCCACATCGCTAATCATCAGAGAAATGCAGATTAAAACCACAATGAGATATCACCTCACCAGTGAGGATGGCCAACATCCAAAACACAAACAGCAACAAATGTTGGCGAGGATGTGGAGAAAAGGGAACCCTCCTACACTGCTGGTGGGACTGCAAATTAGTTCAACTATTGTGGAAAGCATTATGGAGGTTCCTCAAAAAACTCAAAATAGAAATACCATTTGACCCAGGAATTCCACTCCTAGGAATTTACCCCAAGAATGCAGCAGCCCAGTTTGAAAAAGACATATGCATCCCTATGTTTATCACAGCACTATTTACAATAGCCAAGAAATGGAAGCAACCTAAGTGTCCATCAGTAGATGAATGCATAAAGAAGATGTGGTACATGTACACAATGGAATATTATTCAGCCATAAGAAGAAAACAAATCCTATCATTTGCAACAGCATGAATGGAGCTAGAGGGTATTATGCTCAGTGAAATAAGCCAAGCCGAAAAAGACAAGTATCAAATGATTTCACTCATATGTGGAGTATAAGAACAAAGAAAAAACACTGAAGGAACAAAACAGCAGCAGACTCACAGAACCCAAGAACGGACTAATTAGTTACCAAAGGGAAAGGGACTGGGTAAATGGGCGGGAAGCGATGGATAAGAGGTAAAACGGGGCATTACGATTAGCAGATGTAATGTTGGGGGGGGCACGGGGAGGGCAGTACAACTCAGAGAAGACAAGTAGTGATTCTAAGCATCTCACTATGCTGATGGACAGTGACTGTAATGGGGTTGGTGGGGGGGACCTGATGAAGGGGTAGTTTAATAACCATAATATTGCACATGTAATTGTAGATTAATGATAATAACATAAATTATATTTAAAAATAAATAAAAAAATAAAAACATTAAAAAAAAAGTAATCGAAGCAACCTACGTGTCCATCAGTAGATGAATGGATAAAGAAGATGTGATACATATACGCAATGGAATATTATTCAGCCATAATGAGAGAACAAATCCTCCCATTTTCAACAATATGGATGGAGCTAGAGCGTTTTATACTCAGTGAAATAAGCCAGGCGGAGAAAGACAAGTATCAAATGATTTCACTCATCTGTGGAGTATAAGAGCAAAGAAAAAAAGAACAGACAAAAAAACTGGAAGAACAAAACAGCAGCCGACTCACAGAACCCAAGATTGGACTAACAGTTACCAAAGGGAAAGGGACTGGGGAGGATGGTGGGAAGGGAGGGACAAGGGGGAAAAGGAGGCATTATGATTAGCAGACACAATGTTGGGAGGCAAGGGAGGGCTGTACAACTCAGAGAAGACATGTAGTAATTCCACAGCATGTCACCATGCTGACAGGCAGTGCCTGTAATGGGGTTGGTGGGGGGGACCTGATCAAGTGGGGAGTTTAATAACCATATGTTGCACATGTAACTGTAGATTAATGATACCAAAATAAAAAAAAAAAAAGCATATACTTGCACAATAAAAAAACTTCACAATTTACTAAAAGGGAGAACTTTAACATTTTCTTAGTTGTTCAAATTTTTTGGAGACTATAATTTTCACTGTCTATAATTATTTATGGTTTTGAGATATTACCCATGAACTTATACATTTACATGTGAGTAGCTGCTATATTCATGAGTTTCATCTTTTTACAACCCACATAGATTTATGATTCCTAAATAGAAAAATTTTAAGAAATAGTTTAAAAGATTAGCTTTCACAATAATGCAAAGATAATCAGGAACATACTTCTGTGGGAAAAAGGTAATGAAACAAAAATATTTCAGAAATTCTTAATCTCTCTGAAAAAACAAAAGCAAAAACCTTGACCTTACCTGTTTACAGTAAAGTAAATAGTTCTCCATAAAAGATTCAGGACTCCCAAATAATAGAAACGCTGCATAATGGACATTTATCTCTATGCAAATAAAGATGATCTCTAATAGAGATCTTACATCACAGTGATTTCTCTTCATATCAGTAATAATGATAACCAGAAGTAGAAATGAAGGTGTCAGTATTTCTGCAAAATATTTTTCTTTGTCTTAATTTTTGCTTACAAACTCTACCTGTAGCAGCCATAATAAAAATTCTGCGTCTTTTTCATTTCTACCAGCCTCTAAAATTTAAAATAATCTTCACTTAATGTATAATGGGAAATCTACCTGCAAATCCAGTCCAAGCCCAGCTTGTATTAGGATAATGGTAAGGGCAGTATTTCTTAAAGTTAAAGACCATGTGTTACTAACATGGATGTGTTCACTGAGCTACGGAATATTCCTGATGGTAAAACCAGCCAGTGACATGCCTTAAAAGAAAGAAAATAAAGCATGTCTGATTCAGTCCATTTTTCCAAGAAAGAAAATAGAAATGTTTGTTTTCCCCTTTTCAAATGCACTCTCTCATGTAGGCTACATGGAAGTAGAGGAGGCAGTATACATAAGGGAATGGAGACAAGAAATGGCATATCTTAATGGAGTTCAAGGAATTCAGTGTTGCTAGAACATGAAGGGCAAAGATAGGAGTGGAGAATGGGCAGGAGGGGCCAGACCATGGATATCTATCTTCCCCCACTTTGGCAGAGTAAGGCAATAAGGGAAAGTTTTAGGTGGGAAGAGACATAATGAATCTTGCATTTTTTATGTGATGGTCTTGGTGAATTACACAGACATATAACTGGAGGAGAGACCAATTTAGAAAGCTCTGCTATAGTCCAGAGAAGAGTTGGAAACAAATAGCATAAGCTAGGGCAAGAGTGAAAATTTTGGAGAGGAGGAAAAAGGATTCAGTGAATACTTAGGAGATGCTGAAAGGGTGTTATGGACATAGAAGGAGTGTCAGAAGTAAGATGGAGACATTACCTCTACTGACAGTATACTGAATATTTGGATGTATTGAATACTTAGAAGAGATGAGACACTCAGAAGTTCTTCCACGAATTCTCCTCTGTTCAGATGGAGAGTTATATAATAATGGTGATGAAGAAATAGAGTATAATACTGGTTATGTATATGAGGCATCCATGAATATACATAGTGGAGATGCCCAAACACCTTACTAAAAAAACTAAATGAACGGGACATTTTGGTTTTCTAGTTATCATAATACTTGAATCTCATAATTGTATTCGAATTAGGTTATCTACAGAAAAATTCAGTCTTCTCCAATTTTTACTTCTCTATAATGTATTTAAAATGAATTAAAACTATCCTACTAAATAATTCATCAAGAATCACATACTGAGTATAGTTAAATTATTTAAAAGATTTATTTCAGAAAAAAAGTGTGTAGAAAAAAAACAAATGCTTCTATAAATGGCCTATATACACATTTATAGTAAGTACATATATAAAGAAGCCATATGATCACATTACATTGAAATATTTCTAAATTATATCTACTCTGACTAGAATATGTTCATAATTTACATACAGTCAATAACAAAGAAATGAGAGCTAATTATACACTTACTAAGAAGAGGTGGAAGTTGAGGCACTGAAAGTATTATAATGAGTTCCAAAAGTTTCCCCCCAATAATGGCACTATAAAAGATAATTAATAGTCCAAATAAATTTCCACCAGGGAGAACTTCAGGGCCTGAGAATGACCAGCATATACACCATGTCATAAGAAGTACAACTCCTGAAATAAAAGGCACATATTTATATATTTACATAGATGTAGATATATACATACAAAAGATGAATTCTATTTTATCAAATATCATTAATAGCCAGTCCAACATAACAATACATAGTGTAGACTAGAGTTGTTTGCTAGTATGGTTGAAGAAATATCATTTAATATATGTTCCAAAGTCTCTGTCATTTTATGGGACAAGTTTTAAACAAAGTAATTTCTTTTTAATTAAGGTACCATTGATATATACTCTTATGAAGGTTTCACATGAAAAACACTGTGGTTACTACATGCACCCACATTATCATGTCCCCCCATACCCCACTGAAGTCACTGTCCATCAGTGTAGTAAAATGCCAGAGTCACTACTTATCTTCTCTGTGCTACACTGTCTTCCCTGTGACACTCCCTACCCACCATGTGTACTAATCATAATACCCCTCAACCTCCTTCCCCCTCCCTCCCAACGCACCTTCCCCCACCCTTCCCCTTTGTTAACCACTACTCCCTCCTTGGAGTCTGTCAGTCTGCTGCTATTTGTTCCTTCAGTTTTGCTTTATTGTTATACACTATATACATATAAAAATGAGTGAAATTATTTGGTACTTGTCTTCCTCTGCCTGGCTTATTTCACTGCTCCATCCATGTGTTGCAAATGGTAGGATTTTTTTACGGCTGAATAATATTCCATTGTGTACATGTACCACCTCCTATTTATTCATTCATCTACTGATGACACTTAGGTTGCTTCCAAGATTATCTTGGCTATTGTAAATAGTGCTGTAAATATTAACATAGAGATGCATGCCTTTTTGAATCTGGGATCGTGTTTTCTTTGGGTAAATTCCTAAGAATGCAATTTCTGGGTCAAACGGTATTTCTATTTTTAGTTTTTGGAGGAACCTCCATATTGCTTTCCACAATGGTTGAACTAATTTGCATTCCCACTAGCTCCTGCTTTCATTGATTCTTCCTATTGTTGTATTCTTCTCAATTTTATTTATTTATAATCTGATCTTTATTATGTCCCTCTTTCTATTGACTTTGGGCCTCATTTGTTCTTCTTTTTCTAGTTTCATTAATTGTGAGTTTAGACTGTTCATATGGGATTGTTCTTCTTTCCTGAGGTAGGCCTGTACTGCAATATACTTCCCTTATAGCATGGCTTTCACTGCGTCCCACAGATTTTGTGGTGTTGACTTGTTTTCATTTGTCTCCATATAATGTTCGATCTCTGTTTGTATTTGGTCATTGATCCATTGATTATTTAGGAGCATGTTGCTAAGGCTCCATGTGTTTGTGGGCCTTTTTGTTTTCTTTGCATAATTTATTTCTAGTTTCATACCTTTGTGGTCTGAGAAGCTGGTTGGTACAATTTCAATCCTTCTGAATATATTGAGGTTCTTTTTGTGGCCTAGTATATGACCTATTCTTAAAAATGTTCCAGGTGCACTTGAGAAGAATGTGCATCCTGCTGCTTTTGGGTGGAACGTACTGTAGATGTTTGTTAGGCCCATCTATTCTAATGTGTTGTTCAGTGCCTTTGTCTCCTTACTTATTTTCTATCTGGTTTATCTGTCCTTTGAAGTGAGTGGTGTGTTGAAGTCTTCTAAAACGAGTGTATTGCATTCTATTTCCCCCTTTAATTCTGTTAGTGTTTGTTTCACATATGTGGTTGATCTGTGTTGGTTGCATAGATATTTATAATGGTTATAGTCTCTTGCTGTACTGAACCCTTTTTCATGTAATGTCTTCCGTTGTCTCTTGTGACTTTCTTTGTTTTGTTCTGTCTGATACAAGTACTGAAACTCCTGTTTTTATCTCCTGACTCGTTGATGAAATATCTTTTTCTATCTCTTCATTTTTAGTCTGTGAATTTTATTAATAATGTATAATATTGGTTTACCAATTATAATACATAAAAATGTATTACACTAATGCAAGATGTTAATAATAGGGGGAACTGTGTGAGTGGTGGTGGGGCAGTAGTGTTGGTGAGGGGTCATATGGAAACTCCCTGTATTTCCACTCAGTTGTGTTCTAAATCTAAAAAACATTGTTTAAAATAAAGTCTACTATTATTAAAAGATGGTGGCATGAGAGGTGAGACAAAGGCTTCCATCTAAAACTGTATATAATATTGAAATATAATTAATATGACTAATCCTGAAAAAGCAACAGGAAAGAGGGCTGGGCCAAATTGCATACACCTGGAAAAAAGAATAAACCTCACAGAAGTAACATACCAAAGCTGTGGCCTGCTGGACCCAAGCCCTTCCCAAATCCAGGTCACCAGCGGGAGGAAGAGAAACAGAGCAGAGAGGGAGTGGAGGCCTGGAACTGCTGAATACCTAACTCCGGGGATCTGATCTGGGAGCACAAACCTACATTTCAAGGTGCTTTCATGGTACTCTCATGATTAGGAGGTAGGAAAGCTCAGACAGGCAGAATACCTGGAGAGACTGAGATTCCAGCCACTCGTGGAAAGCAGGGATCCATATCTGGCTGCTCTGGGACAAAAGAAAGGTGGGCGGTCTGAGAGACTTCCTAAGAGCAAGAGGGCCGCTAAAGGGGCAAGGATTGCGCAGAGTTTACTGCTTAGGAGAAAGGACAGGTAGACAAAATTGTCTGGGTGCACTCTGCGCAGCAGGTTGGGAACTTTCTCGATCTTCAGGCACTCCAGCTCCTGGCTGGCTACACAGATACAAGGACCCCATCCGGGATATGCAGCCTACTGCACCTTTCTCTCGGCCAGCCCCACCTGGCTTACAAACCAGCAAACTTTACCCTGGCATTAGGCCAGCCAGAGAGAAGCCCCATCTACAGCAACTACAAACGCAAAACATAGAGGTTTATACCTGTGTGCTTGGCCCACTGGTTCTGTCAGTGGAGGC
Source organism: Smutsia gigantea (assembly GCA_032199065.1). Classification (NCBI taxonomy): domain Eukaryota; kingdom Metazoa; phylum Chordata; class Mammalia; order Pholidota; family Manidae; genus Smutsia; species Smutsia gigantea. The sequence goes on from JAVSCE010000961.1 coordinate 66,072, forward strand.
AGGCATAGCAGCCAGGAAGCAGGAAACAGCTCTTTCCTCTCCCCAGGCACAAATACTGCTCCCCTGTGATTCCCAACATTGCTTCATGGGCTGAGCAGCTCCAGAGAGCAGAGTTTCTGGGCACTAGAGGGTGCCATACACAAATATGAAACACCAAAGGAACCTGGTTCAAAGTAAAATTATTAATACAACTTCTGAGAAAGATTTAAATGACATGGACCTCATGAATCTTCCTGAAAAGGAGTTCAAAATAAAAATCATTAACATGCTCATGGAGGTATGGAAAGATATTCAAGAACTCAGTAATGAATTCTGGTTGGAGATCCAATCATTGAAGAGCACTATGGAGGGTATTAAAAGTGGATTAGAGGCATCTCACTACGCTGATGGGCAGTGAATGCAATGGGGTTGGGTGGGGGGGAACCTGATGAAGGGGGTAGTGTAATCACCACAATATTACTCATTTAATTGTAGATTAATGATATCAAAATAAACTAAAAAGCGTGGATTAGATACAGTGGGGGAGATGATAATTGAAATAGAAAAAAGAGAAGAGGAAAACAAAGAAGCTGAGGCACAGAGAGAAAAAAGGATCTCTAAGAATGAAAGAATATTGAGAGAACTGCGTGACCAATCCAAGCGGAACAATATTCGCATTATAGGGGTAGCAGAAGAAGAAAAGAGAGAAAAAGGGATAGAAAGTGTTTTTGAGGAGTTAATTGCTGAAAACGTCCCCAATATGGGGAAGGAGATAGTCTCTCAGTCCATAGAGATGCACAGATCTCCCAGCACAAGGGACCCAAGGAAGACAACCAAGACATATAGTGATTAAAATGGCAAAGATCAAGGATAAGGACAGACTATTAAAAGCAGCCAGAGAGAGAAATTAGACCACATACAAAGGGAAGCACATCAGGCTATCATCAGACTTCTCAGCAGAAACCTTACAGGCCAGAAGGGAGTGGCATGATGTATTTAATGCAATGAAGCAGAAGGGCCTCGAATCAAGAATGCTTTATCCAGCAAGATTATCATTTAAATTTGAAGGAGGGATTAAACAATTTCCAGATAAGCAAAAGCTGAGAGAATTACCTCCCACAAACTGTCTCTACAGTGTATTTTGCAGGACTGCTACAGATGGAAGTGTTCCTAAGGCTTAATACCTATCACCAGCAGTAACAAAACCACAGTAAAGAAAGTAGAACAGTTAATTACTAAGCAAATGTGAAATTAAATCAACTAGCCCCAAAGTCAATCAAGGGACAGTCAAAGAGTACAGAATGATACCTAATATATAAAGAACAGAGGAGGAAGAAAAAGGAAGAGAAAAAAAGAACCTTTAGACTGGGTTTGTAATGGTATATTAAGTGAGTTAAGTTAGACTCTTAGATAGTAAGGAAGTTAACATTTGGTAACCACAAATCTAAAGCCTGCAATGGCAGTAAGTACATACCAATCGATAATCACCCTAAATGTAAATGGACTGAATGCACCAATCAAAAGACATAATGTCACTGAATGGAAAATAAAACAAGACCCAACTATATGGTACCAAAAGAGACTCACTTTAAATCCAAAGTCATACACAGACTAAAAGTGAAGAGATGGAAAAAGATATTTCATGCAACTAATAGGGAGAAAAAAGCAGGAGTTGCAGTACTAGTATCAGACAAAAAAGACTTCAAAACAAGGAACGTCAAAAGAGACAAATAAGGACATTACATAATGATAAAAGGGTCAATCCAATAAGAAGATATAACCATTATAAATATCTCTGCGCTCAACACAGGAGCACCTACATATGTGAAACAAATAATAACAGAATTAAATAGGGAAATAGAATGCGATGCATTCATTCTAGGAGAGTTCAACACTCTACTCACTCTAAAGGACAGATGACCCAGACAGAAAATAAGTAAGGAGACAGAGGCACTGAACAACACTTTAGAACCGATGGACCTAACAGACATCTACAGAACTCTACACCCAAAAGCAGCAGAATACACATTTTTCTCAAGTGCACATGGAGCATTTTCAAGAATAGATCATATACTAGGCCACAAAAAGAGCCTTGGTAAATTCAAAAAGATTGAAATTGTACCAACCCATTTCTCAGACCACAAAGGTATGTAACTAGAAATAAATTATGCAAAGGAAGTGAAAAATCCCACAAACACATGGAGGCTTCACAACACATTCCTAAATAATCAATGGATCAATGACCAAATAAAAACAGAGATCAAGCAATATATGGAGACAAATGACAACAATAATTCAACACTGCAAAATCTGCGGGATGCAGTGAAGGCCGTGCTAAGATGAAAGTATATTGCAATACAGGCCTACCTCAGGAAAGAAGAACAATCCCATATGAGCAGTCTAAACTCACAATTAATGAAACTAGAAAGAGAAGAACAAATGAAGCCCAAAGTCAGTAGAAAGAGGGACATAATAAAGACTAGAGCAGAAATAAACAAAAGAATAAAAGAATAAAAAGAATCAATGAAAGCAAGAACTGGTTCTTTGATAAAATAAATGAAAATAGATAAACACCTAACCAGACTTATCAAGAAAACAAGAGAGTCTACTCACATAAACAGAATCAGAAATACCAGCAGCATTCTTCAATGAACTAGAGCAAATGGTTCTAAAATTCACATGGAGCCACAAACATCCCCAAATAGCCAAAGCAATCCTGAGAAGGAAGAATAAAGCTTGGGGGGATTATGCTCCCCATCTTCAAGCTCTACTACAAAGCCACAGTAATCAAGACAGTTTGTTACTGGAATGAGAACAGACCCATAGACCAATGGAACAGACTAGAGAACCCTGACATAAACCCATATATGGTCAATTAATATACAATAAAGTAGCCATGGACTTACAGTGGGGAAATGACAGCGTCTTCAACAACTGGTGTTGGCAAAACTGGACAGCTGCATGTAACAGAATGAATCTGGATTATTGTTTAACCCCATACAAAAAAGTAAACTCAAAATGGATCAAAGACCTGAATGTAAGTCATGAAACCATAAAACTCTTAGAAGACAACATAGGCAAAAATCTCCTGAATATAAGCATGAACGACTTCTTGAACGCATCTCCTCAAACAAGGGAAACAAAGGCAAAAATGAACACATGGGACTACATCAAACTAAAAAGTTTCTGTACAGCAAAGGACATCATCAACAGAACAGAAAGGCATCCTGCAGTATGGGAAAAGATATTTGTAAACGACATATCTGAAAAGGGGTTAACATTCAAATATATAAAGAACTCACATGCGTCAACACCCAAAAAGCAAATAACCCAATTAAAAAATGGGCCAAGGGTATGGAGAGACAATTCTCCACAGAAGAAATTCAGATGGCCAACAGACACATGAAAAGATGCTCCATATTACTAATCATCAGGGAAATGCAAATTGAAACCACAATGAGATATCACCTCACACCAGTAAGGATGGCCACCATCCAACAGACTAAGAACAGCAAATGCTGGCGAGGATGCGGAGAAAGGGTCACCCTCCTACACTGCTGGTGGAAATGTAAGCTAGTTCAAACACGGAAAGCAATATGGAGGTTCCTCCAAAAACTAAAAATAGAAATACCATTTGACCCGGGAATCCCACTCCTTGGAATTTACCCAAAGAATAGAACTTCTCAGACTCAAAAAGACATATGCACCCCTATGTTTATTGCAGCACTATTTACAATAGCCAAGATATGGAACTAACCTAAGTGTCCATCAGTAGATGAATGGATAAAGAAGGCGTGGTACCTACACACAATGGAATACTACTCAGCAAGAAAGAAACAAAATCCTACCATTTCAACAACATGGACAGAGCTGGATGATATGTTCAGTGAAATAAGCCAGGTGGAGAAACACAAGTGCCAAATGATTTCCCTCATTTGTGGAGTATAACAATGAAGCAAAACTGAAGGACCAAAATAGCAGACTCACAGGCTCCAAGAAGGAACTAGTGGTTACCAAAGGGGAGTGGTGTTTGAGGGCGGGTTGGGAGGGAGGGAGATGGGGATTGAGACGTAGCATGTTTAGTACACATGGTGTGGGGGGGTCATGGGGAAAACAGTGTAGCACAGAGAAGGCAAACTGTGAATCTGTGACATCTTACTACACTGATGGACAGTGACTGCATTGGGGTATGGGTGGGACTTGATAATATGGGTAAATGTAGTAACCACATTGTTTTTTCATGTGAAACCTTCATAAGAGTGTATATCAATAATACTTAAATAAAATTTTAAAAATAATTAAAAAGTCTATTAATTAAAAAAAAGAAAACTATGGAACAATATTAAAATGGTGTAACATATGTATAGTGAATGCAGCTGGATAAATATTTGAAGAGAGAATGACTGAACATTTTCCAGAAGTGATGAAAGACAATATACAGATCTAAGAAACCTAGTGGACCCCAAGCATGAACAATATAGGGAAGAGTATACCTTTGCAAGTATTTTCTCCCAGTCTGTGGCTTGTCTGCTCATTCTCTTGACATTGTCTTTATAGTGAAGAAGTTTTTCATGTTAAAGAAGTCCAACCTATAATTATATCTTTCTTGGATTGTGCCTTTGCTGTTGTATATAAAGAGTCATCACCATACCAGTCGTCTAGGATTTCTCCTATGTTACTTTCTAGATGTTTAATAGTTTTGAGTTTTAGATTTAGGTCCATGACCCACGAGTTAATTTTTGTGAAGGGTATAAGGTCTGAATCTAGTTCCATTTTTTTAACACGTGTATGTCCAGTAGTTCAACATTTGTTTATCTTTGTTCCATTGTACTGCCTTTGCTCTTTTGTCAAAGATCAGTTCACTATACCTATGTAGGTCTATTTCTGGACCCTCTATTCTGTTTCATTAATATTTTTATCTAGTCTTTTGCCAACACCACCTCTCTTGATTATTGTAGGTCTACAGCAAGTCTTGTGGTTGGGTAGTGTCAGTTCTCCAACATTTTATTTTCTCCTTCAGTATTGTGTTGGCTCTTGTCAGTCTTTTGCCTTTCCATATAAACTTTAGAGTTAGTTTGTTGACATTCACAAAATAATTTGCTGGGATTTTGAATCTATATGCATAGAATCATATAGATTAAGTTGAAGAGAACTGACAACTTGACAATACTTAGTATTCCATGAACCTGGAAACTCTGTGTTTATTTAGTCCTTTTTTTATGACTTTCATCAGAGTTTTGCAGTTTTCCTCATATAGATCTTGTACATATTTTGTTAGATTTACACCTAGGTATTTCATTTTGGGGGTATTATTAGTGGTTCAAGTTTCTTTGATTTTTCAGATTTCCTACATAATTATGTCATTTCTGAACAAAACTTTATTTCTTCCTTCCCAGTCTACATGACTTTTATTTCATTTTGTTGTCTTTCTATATTAGCTAGGGCTTCCAGTCCAATATTGAAAAGGAGTGTGAAAGAGGTCATCCTTAGTTTATTTCTGATCTTAGTGGGATAGTTCTAGTTTCTCACCTTAAGTACCTGTAGAAGTTTACTTGCTGTTCTTTATCAAATTGAGGAAGTTCCCCTCTATTCAGAATTTGCTGAGAGTTTTTAACATGAAAGGGTGTTGGATTTTGTCAAATGCTTTTCTTGCATATATTGATATGATCATGGGATTTTTCCTCATTCTGCTGATGTAGTTGATTACATTAATTCATTTTCAAATGCAAACCAAAATTTACATACCTAGGATAAGTCTCACATGATTGTTATGTATAATTTTTAATACACTGCTGAGTTTGATTTGCTGATATTTTGTTGAGGATTTCGGCAAATATGTTCAATATAGATCTTGGTCTATAGTTTTCTCATAATGCTTGGTTTTGGTAATAGGGTAATGCTAACTTCAGTGAGTTGGGAAGTATCCCTTTGCTTCTACGTTCTGGAAAAGATTGTAGAGAATTGGTATAAGTTCTTTCTTAAATGTTTGGTAGAATTCTCCAGTGAAATAAACTTTGGTGCTTTCTTTTGGGGTGTTATTTTATTAAATTTTTACTCAATAAAGTTGATAAACAATATTATGTTGATTTCAGAAGGATAACAGTGACTTGGTAATTGTATACATTACTAAATGCTTGCCACGTAGGTGTAGTTACCTCATTATAATACCAAGATTTTACAATATTATTGGTTAAATTCTCTATGTTGTACTTATATTCCCATGTCCAACTTATTTTACAATTTGTAGTTTGTACCTCTTTATCCCCAGCACCTATTTTACCCATCCCTAGAGGTGATTAGTTACTGATTCAACCTCTTTAATAAAAACAGGCCTATTCAGATTTTCTACTTCTCACATGCATTCTGGCAGATTGTTGTGCCTTTCAAGGAATTGCTCCTCTTTTTTCGACTATCAAATTTATGGGAAGAGTAGTTCAGATTATCTTTTTTGATGTCCCTTGGATTTGTAGTGATGTCCCCATTTTCATTTCTGATATTTGTGATTTACATCTTCTCTCTTTTCTTCTTAGTTAGCCTAGAGGCTTATTGATTTTACTGACTTTCAAAATCCAGCTTTTGGTCACTGATTTTTCTACTGATTTGTTTTCAATTTCAGTGTTTTATCTGTTCTAGTTTTTATTCTTTCTTTCTTTCTTCCTTTTTTTTTTTGCTTACTTTGATTTCAATTTGTTTTCTTTTAGTGTGTTAGATGAAATTGTTGAACGCTCCAATTATAATCATGGATTTATATATTTCTTCTTGCAGTACTGTCAGTTTTTGATCAGTACCCATGTACTTTGATGCTCTGTTGTTGGGCACATACACATTAAAGATTATTAAGTCTTCTTGTGGAATTGTCCCCTTTATCATTATGTAATACTCCCCTTTACTCTTGATAAGTTTCCTAAGCTGAAAGCTTATATGATTTTAGGTCTTTCTTCTTTTATAGTATATGCATTCAAGGCTATTATTTGCCCTCTAAGCACTGTTTGCACTGCACCCCACAAATTTTTAAAAGTTGTATATTTATTTTCATTTAGTTCAAAATATTTTAAAATAGCTCAATGTTTTTTCTTTGGTCCATGTGTTTGGATGTATTTTTAGATGTATCTCCAAGTATTTTAAGATTTTCCAGCTGTATTTCTGTTATTGAATTCTAGTTTAAATCCATTGTGGTATGAAAACATACATTGCATGATTTTTATTCTATAAAACATTTGAAGTGTATTTTATGCCCCAGAATGTGGTCTGTTTTGGGGGATGTTCCATGTGAGTTTGAGAAGAATGAGTATTCTGTATTGTTGGATGAAGTAGTCTGTACGTACATTATGTCCAGTTGATTGATGGGGGTGTTGAGTTCAATTATATCCTTATTGATTTTCTGTCTGCTGGATCTGTGTACATTGCTGAGAGGGAGTTACTGAAGTCTCCAACTATAATCATGGATTTATATATTGCTTCTTGCAATTCTATCATTTTTTAGCTCATGTATTTTGATGTTCCATTTTGAGACACATAAAGACTATTAAGTCTTGGAGAATTGACCCCTTTGTCATGTAATACCTATTTACTCTTGATAATATTCCTTCTTCTGAAGTCTGCTCTATCTGAAATTAATATACCTACTTCATCTTTCTTTTGACTAATATTTATATAGTGTATCTCTCTCATCTCTTAACTTTTAATTTATATGTGCCTTTACATTTAAAGATGGTCTTTTGGTATACTCTGACAATTTCCATCTTTTAACTGGTGTATTTAGACCATTGACATTTAAAGCTATTAATGATATAGTTGATTAATAACTACCATGCTTGTTACTGTTTGCTAGTCATTGCCCTTGTTCTTTATTTGTATTTTTGTCTTCCATTCTTTTTTGCATTTTGTGGTTTTAACTGATAATTTTATATACTTTCATTTCCTTTCTTTTCTTGGCATATCAATTATAATTTTTCATTTTAAAAAATTTAGTGGTTGCTCTAGACTTTGCAATATTTACAATTAATTCAAATCTACTTTCACATAACAGCACCACTTCATGGATAGTACAAGTATCTTATAATAAAATATTTCTAATTCCTTCGTGATGTTTCTTATATCATTGCTATTACTCATTTCACTTATGCACTGGCTATAATCAATTAATATATTTTTGTTTTTATTATTTTGAACAAACTGGTATTTGATCAGTTAAGAATATAAAAAATAAAAACTTATTTTACCTTCACTTATTCCCCTCTGATGCTCTTCCTTCTTTACGTAGATCTGAGTTTCTGACCTACATCATCTTCTTTTTGAAGAACTTTTAACATTTCTGCAAAGCAGGTTTACTGGCAGCAAAGTTTGTCAATGTTTGTTGGTCTGAGGAAGTCTTTATTTCTCCTTCACTTTTGAAGGATAATTTAATAGGGTACAGAATTCTCGGCCCATGTGATTTGGGGTTTTTTTTTGTCTCAATACTTTAAATATTTCATTCTACTCCTTTTTTGCTTGCATGATTTCTGAGGATAAGTTGGATGTGATTCTTATCTTTTCTCTTCTATAAGTAAGGTGCTTTTTTCTCTGGCTTCTCTCAAGATTTTCTTATCTTAGACTTTCTGCATTTTGCGTATAATATACCTACGTATAGTTTTTTGGCATCCTGCTTGGTAGTCTCTGTATTTTCTGAGATGCCGGGGCCTGTGGTTTTGTATCTGAATTAATTTGGAGAAAATTCTCCGTCATTATTGCTTCAAATATTTCTTCTGTTTCTTTCTCTTGCTTCTTCTAGTGCTCCCACTACCCATATGTTTCACCTTTTGTAGTTGTCCCACTTCTTGAATATTGTTCCTTTTCTTTTTATTTAATATTTTTTCTCTTTGCTTTTCAGTTCTGGAAATTTCTATTGACATATCTCCAAGTTCATAGATTCTTTCCTCAGCTGTACAGTCTACCATTGAACCCACCAAAGGCATTCTTTTCTGGTATAGTGTTTTTAATTTCTAGCATTTCTTTTTCTTTCTTGAAATTTCCATCTATTTGCTTACAGTAGTCATCTGTTCTTACATCCTACCTACCTTTCCACTGGCACCATTAATATATTAGTCATAGTGTTTTAAATACACAACCTGATAATTCCAACATCCCTGCCATTTCTTGGTCTGATTCTGATGTTTTCTCTGTCTCTTTAAACTGTGTTTTTTGCTTTTAATACATCTTGTGTATTTTGGTTTAAAGACAAACTTGATGTCCTTGGTCAAAGGACCTTTGGTAATGTGGTGGTAAGTTGTGGGAGGGGGTAAGAATTCTGGGCTCTGATGAATAGGCCTCAACCTTTTTAGTAAGCCAGTGACCCTGAGCTGTGAACTTCGCAAGTGCCTTTCAGGTTTCTGTTTTACCGCATTTGGTTTATAGGATGGCTAGAAAGGGCAGGTGTTGGGTATTTCTCTTCTTTCAGGTAGTCTGGTCTCTGATCAAATAGCTTCTCTTGAGGGCAGGTCTAGTTAAGAACAGAATGCTCTTGTGTAGTTCACAGTGGTTACTTTCCCCCTTCCCCTGCTGGATGGCTCTTAGAGGGAAAATTCAGAAAAGTATGCCTTCCACACCATGACAGGGCTCCCCCTGGAGTTTTTAACTCTCATGTTTGTCCATAATGAGCCTCAGACAATTTGTTGATTACAGTTTAGATTTCCCTCCCTTAGTACTGGTTCCCACAGAAGTTTCTGCTCTGGTAAATTATTATTCTTTGTGTCCACCTGCCTGTCTCCAATTTGGGGGGCAGTAATTTTCCCTGTTAACAAAAATAGAGTTGTTGATTTTCCAGTTTGTTCAGCCTTTTAATTGTTAGGATGGAGTCATGATGTGGAACAAGGTATTAGGAGGACTTGGATATTAATTATGAGCTCTACTTCCAAGACTGCTTACTTAAAATTGATATGATTTTAATGGAGAAATTCTGGTGCCAAGATTATCTGAAAATCATAGTTGGATGTATAATAAAGCCCTCTTTTTATTTATTTAAAGGAAAAACAACTTAATGAAAATAATTATCTTTACTGAGAGCAAGCTAAAAAGAAGCACAAAGGGAGTAATGCCTAAACCTAAAACCATTGCCCTCGAATACCCATTTCTCTGGGAATAGGCAAACCAATCCCAAAATATGGGATATAAGTAGTGTAATTAAAAGTGATGAAATGAATTTTTGCACATGGTTGAGAGTTTAGATATCTTCTTCAAATTAACTTGTCTACACTGTGGGATTGGTGAAATATGATTTGTAGAGAAGCTGTAAATTATCCAGACTTTATGTTGTTGTAAGAACACAGGGTGTGTGGCATGTGTGTGTGTGTGTGACAGAGAGATTGAAAAAGATGACACAAGAATATGCACTCCCAAGATAGAAACATGGAAGCTCCTTTTCCTATAAATGTGACAAAAATTGCAAAACCAAAAATGAAAAAAAACAAAGGGGGAAGTGAATTATAGATCTAAGCATCTAAATTTGCAGTTCCAATACTGGTGTTTTAAACCTCAACTACTTCCTGAGCAAAAGGTAGTCAGTCCTCAAACTCAATGGATAATCTTTGGTGACAAATACATATTCATGTCTTCCCCAGGTTCTGGCTCTACTCCTAACAACTGCTCTACAGACAATGTCCACTGAATATGGTCATGGGAAAATGCACATAGGACCTGTGTGCAGATGTTATATTTACAAAGGAATCCAATCACACTGGCAGATTTTCAGGTTTAGTTTAGTTTAGATTCAGGGCCTTAAACATTCTGATGGTAATTAAAAAGTAACTTTTACTAAATGAAAAATCAATTAATAAAATTTGCTTTCATATGTTTAAAGTTAACAAACAGCAAATAAGAAAAAAAGTTTTAAAACTTCAATTATCCTTCATCACATTTTAGTCAAATTTTTGCTTTTTATAGGCTCTGTACCTATGGAGGTCAAAATCTCCCTTTCTTAACATGTCAAATATCTAGAAAAAAATGTTTGGTACAATGAGATGCTTTAAAATTTTAATGGGAAAAAAAGTATTATACAACTCTTTACAAGGCAGTAGTTGTTTTAAAATCTGGGGCCTAAAAATCTTAATATTGTCAGAAGTACAATGGTCCTGGTACTACCTTAAAAGTGAATGTCAACAAGTTTTAAATAAAAATCTTTAACAAATGCTGTTTCTAATCTCCAAAATTTAACATAAAAAGTTAGGAAAAAACTTCTGGGAAGATGGTGGCGTGAGCAGGGCGGCAGAAATCTCCTCCCCAAACCATACATATTTATGAAAATACAACAAATACAACTATTCCTAAAAGAGAGACCAGAAGATACAAAACAACAGCCAGGCTACAGCTACACCTGCGAGAACTCAGTGCCTCAGAAAGCGGGTAAGATACAAAGCCACGACCGGCGGGACCCAAGCACTCCCCCACCCCAGTGCACCGGTGGGAGGAAAAGATTCAGAGTGGGGAGGGAGTGGAAGCACAGGCCCGCCAAATAACCAGCCCTGGTGATCTGCGCCTGGAGCACTGACATACATCGCATGGTGTATCGGAGATTAGAAAAGCAGAAGGGCAGGATCCTAGATGGAGACAACAAGGGGGTCCCCTCAGCCAGCTTCCCGGGACAAAAGAAAAGTGGGAGCTTTTTTAAAAGTCTTAAAGAGACAAGGGCCCAACAGCGGAACAAAATCATCCCAGCGCACTCAGCCCAGCAGTCTGGGAGTCTTGGGGAATTTGGGACCCCTTGGCTGGCGGCCGGGTAAGGCAGCTGTGCTAAGGTTTCCCACAGAGATCAGCAGCCTGCCACTCGTTCCCTGCCCGGCTGGCACTGCAAAGGGTCCGGCGGAGCTGCCACTGCTGCGGAAGAGCGGAGGAGCAGCCCTGCCCACAGCATCCTCACAGAATCTACTCCCAGTGGGCCCGTAGCTAAGCAGGAAGACCCCAGAACCAGGTCCAGAAGGCACCAGGGGGCCAGAACGCACCCAGTGTAACTGCAAACCACCGCGGAGCTATAGGCTAGGCTGGAGTGACCCGCACACAGGCGGTTCAGTGGATTATCCCAGAGACTGCCTCCCGGTGTGCAGGAAAAGAGCTCAGACCTGGGAGAAGGGCAAAGAGAACAACAAGCAGGAAGGGACTTTGTTCTTCCAGCTGACACACATGGCGCCTACCAGTGACCACTTCTATCGCCATGAAAAGACAGAGGAATATGGTCCAGACTAAGATCAGCGAGACAACCCCAAAGAGGAGGCCTGATGGGATGGACATACACAATCTTCCTGAAAAATAATTCAGAATAAAAGTCATAACCATGCTGATGGATCTACAGAAAATATGCAAGAGCTATGGGAGGAAGTGAGGGAAGTGAGGAAAGACAATGCAGAAATGAGACAAGTGATCGACGTGTTTAGCAGCAGACTGGACGAGGTGCAAGGGACTGTTAATGGAATAGAAATCAGAGAACAGGAATACAGAGCAGCTGAGGCAGAGAGAGATAAAGGATCTCTAGGAATGAGAGAATATTAAGAGAACTGTGTGACCAATCCAAAAGGAACAATATTCGGATTATAGGAGTACCAGAAGAAGAAGAGAGAGAAAAAGGGATAGAAACTGTCTTTGAAGAAATAATTACTGAAAACTTCCCGATGCTGGGGAAGGAAATAGTTTCTCAGATCATGGAAGCCCACAGATCTCAGAACACAAGGGACCCAAGGAAGACAACACTAAGACACATAATAATTAAAATGGCAAAGATCAAAGATAAGGACAGAGTATTAAAGGCAGCTGGAGAGAGAAAAAAGATCGCCTACAAAGGAAAACCCATCAGACTATCATCAGACTTCTCAACAGAAACCTTACAGGCCAGAAGAGAATGGCATGATAAATTTAACAGAATGAAACAGAAGGGCCTCGAACCAGGAATATTGTATCCAGCATGATTATCATTTAAATTTGAAAGAGGGAATAAACAATTCCCAGACAAGTGAAAGCTGAGGGAGTTTGCCTCCCATAAACCACCTCTACAGGATATCATAAAGGGACTGCTCTAGATGGAAGCACTCCTAAGGCTAAAAAGATGTCACCAGAGAAAATAAAATCATAGCAAAGAAAGCAGACCATCCAAATACTAACTAAAGGCAAAAAGTAAAATCAACTATCCACAAAAACAGTCAAAGGAAACGTAAAAGAGTACAGAACAAAACACCTAGTATATAAAGAATGGAGGAGGAAGAATAAGAAGGGAAAGAAATAAAGAATTATCACACTGTGTTTACAACAACTTAACAAGAAAGTTAAGTTAGACTGTGAGATAGTAAAGAAGCTACACTTGAACCTTTGGTAACCACGGATCTAAAGCCAGCAATGGCAATAAATACATATATATCGATAATCACCCTAAATGTAAATGGACTGAATGCACCAATCAAAAGCACAGAGTAATATAATGGATAAAAAAGCAAGACCCATCCATATGCTGCTTACAGGAGACTCACCTCAAACCCAAAGATATACACAGACTAAAGGTGAGGGGATGGAAAAAGACATTTCATGCAAACAACAAAGAGAAAAAAGCAGGTGTTGCAGTACCTGTATCAGACAAAATAGACTTCAAAACGAAGAAAGTAGCAAGAGATAAAGAAGGACATTACATAATGATAAAGGGGTCAGTCCAAAAAGAAGCTATAACCATTTTAAATATATATGCACCCAACACAGGAGAGCCAGCATATGTGAAACAAATACTAACAAAATTAAAGGAGGAAACAGAAAGCAATGCATTCATTTTAGGAGAGTTCAACACACCACTCACTCCAAAGGACAGATCAACCAGACAGAAAATAAGTACAGACACAGAGGCACTGAACAACACACTAGAACAGATGGACCTAACAGACATCTACAGAACTCTACACCCAAAAGCAGCAGAATACACATTCTTCTCAAGTGCATATGGAACATTTTCCAGAATAGACCACATACCAGGCCACAAAAAGAACCTCAGTAAGTTCAGAAATATTGAAATTCTACCAACCAACTTCTCAGATCACAAAGGTGTAAAACTAGAAATAAATTGTACAAAGAAAACAAAAAGGGTTACAAATACATAGAAACTTAACAACATGCTCCTAAATAATCAATGGATAAATGAACAAAATTAATACAGATCAAACAATATATAGAGACTAATAACAACAATAACACAAAGCCGCAACTTCTGTGGGATGCAGCAAAGGCAGTTCTAAGAGGAAAGTATATTGCAATCCAGGGCTATTTAAAGAAGAAAGAACAATCCCAAATGAATAGTCTAAAAACACAATTATTGAAATTGGAAAAAGAAGAACAAATGAGACCCAAAGTCACCACAAGGAGGGACATAATAAAGATCAGAGAAGAAATAAATAAAATTGAGAAGAATAAAACGATAGAAAAAATCAATGAAAGCAAGAGCTGGTTCTTTGAAAAAATAAACAAAATAGATAAACCCCTAGCCAGACTCATTAAGGTAAGAAGAGAATCTACACACATAAACAGAATCAGAAATGAGAAAGGAAAAATAACGATGGACCCCACAGAAATACAAAGAATTATAAGAGAATATTTTGAGAATCTATATGCTAACAAGCTGGAAAACATAGAAGAAATGGACAGCTTCTAAGAAAAATACAACCTTCCAAGACTGACCAACCAAGAAATAGAAAAACTAAACAGACCAATCACCAGCAATGAAATTGAAGAGGTAATCAAAAAACTACCCAAGAACAAAATCCCCAGACCAGATGGATTCACCTCTGAACTTTACAAGACATATAGAGAAGAAACAATACCCATTATCCTTAAAGTTTTCCAAAAAATAGAAGAGGAGGGAATACTTCCAAACTCATTCTATGAAGCCAGCATCACTTTAATAACAAAACCTGGCAAAGACCTCACCAAAACAGAAAATTACAGACCAATATCGCTGATGAGCATAGATGCAAAAATACTCAACAAAATATTAGCAAACCGAATTCAAAAATACATCAAGAGGATCATACACCATGATCAAGTGGGATTCATCCCAGGGATGGTACAACACTTGAAAATCTATTAACACCATCCACCACATCAACAAAAAGAAAAAAAACCACATGATTATCTCCATAGATGCTGAAAAGGCATTTGACAAACTTCAACATCCATTCATGATAAAAACTCTCAACAAAATGGGTATAGAGGGAAAGTACCACAACATCATAAAGGCCATATATGACAAACCCACAGCTAACATCATACTTAACAGTGAGAAGCTGAAAGCTTTTCATCTAAGATCGGGAACAAGACAGGGATGCCCACTCTCTCCTCTGTTATTTAACATCGTACTGGAGGTCCTAGCCATGGCAATCAGATAAAACAAAGGCATCCCGATTGGTAAAGAAGAAGTCAGATTGTCACTATTTGCAGATGACATGATATTGTACATAAAAAACCCTAAAGACTCCACTCTAAAACTACTAGAACTAATATCTGAATTCAGCAAATTTACAGCATACAAAATTAACACACAGAAATCTGTTGCTTTCTATACACTAATGATGATCTAACAGAAAGAGAAATCAGGAAAACTATTCCATTCACAATTGCTTTCAAAAGAATAAAATGCCTAGGAATAAACCTAATGAAGGAAGTGAAAGACCTATACCCTGAAAACTATAAGACACACCTAAGAGAAATTAAAGAGGACACTAACAAATGGAAACTCATCCCATGCTCTTGGCTAGGAAGAAAAAATATTGTCAGAATGGTTATACTACCTAAAGCAATCTACAGATTCAACGCAATCCCTATCAAAATACCAATAGTATTCTTCAATGAACTGGAACAAATAGTTCTAAAGTTTATATGGAACCACAAAAGGCCCTGAATAGCCAAAGCAATCCCGAGAAGGAGGAATAAAACAGGGGGAATTACGCTCCCTGACTTCAAGCTCTACTACAAAGCCACAGTAATCAAGACAATTTGGTATTGGCACAAAAACAGAGCCACAGACCAGTGGAACAGAATAGAAAATCCAGACATTAACCCAAACATATATGGTCAATTAATATATGATAAAGGAGCCTTGGATATACAATGGGAGATGACAACCTCTTCAGCAGCTGATGTTGGCAAAACTGGACAGCTACATGTAAGAGAATGAAATTGGATTATTGTCTAACCCCACACACAAAGGTAAACTCAAAATGGATCAAAGACCTGAATGTAAGTCATGAAACCATAAAACTCTTAGAAAAAAACATAGGCAAAAATCTCTTGGACATAAACATGAGCGAATTCTTCATGAACATATCTCTCCAGTCAAGGGAAACAAAAGCAAAAATGAACAAGTCAGACTATATCAAGCTGAAAAGCTTCTGCACAGCAAAGGACACCATCAGTAGAACAAAAAGAAATCTTATAGTATGGGAGAATATATTCATAAATGACATGTCATATAAGGGGTTGACATCCAAAATATATAAGAACTCACGCACCTCAACAAACAAAAAGCAAATAATCCAATTAAGAAATGGGCAGAGGACATGAATAGACACTTCTCTAAAGAAGAAACTCAGATGGCCAACAGGCACATGAAAACATGCTCTACATCGCTAATCATCAGAGAAATGCAAATTAAAACTACAATGAGACATCACCTCACACCAGTGAGGATGGCTAACATCCAAAACACAAACAACAACAAATGTTGGGGAGGATGTGGAGAGAGGGGAACCCTCCTACACTGCTGGTGGGACTGCAAATTAGTTCAACCATTGTGGAAAGCAGTATGGAGGTTCCTCAGAAAACTCAAAATAGAAATACCATTTGACCCAGGAATCCCACTCCTAGGAATTTACCCTTAGAATGCAGCAGCCCAGTTTGAAAAAGACATATGCACCCCTATGTTTATCGCAGCACTATTTACAATAGCCAAGAAATGGAAGCAACCTAAGTGTCCATCAGTAGATGAATGGATAAAGAATATGTGGTACATATACACAATGGAATATTATTCAGCCATAAGAAGAAAACAAATCTTACCATTTCCAGCAACATGGATGGAGCTAGAGGGTATTATGCTCAGTCAAATAAGCCAGGAGGAAAGAGAGAAGTATCAAATGATTTCACTTATATGTGGAGCAAAGAGCAAAGAAAAAAAAAACTGAAAGAACAAAATAACAGCAGACTCACAGAACCTAAAAATGGACTAACAGCTACCAAAGGGAAAGGGACTGGGGAGGATGGGTGGGAAGGGTGGGACAAGGGGGAAAAGGGGGCATTACGATTAGCAGACACAATGTTGTGGGGGTGAGGCACGGGGAGGGCTGTACAACTCAGAGAAAACAAGTAGTGACTCTATAGCATCTCACTACGCTTATGGGCAGTGACTGTAATGGGGTTGGTTGGTGGGGGGACCTGATGAAGTGGGGAGTTTAATAACTATAATGTTGGACATGTAATTGTAGATTAATGATACCAAAATAAATTTATAAAAAGTTAGGAAAAAACATTAAAAGTTGGATCTGTTCAGCAATTATTATTTTCTTTACAGATTCAAGTTAATATTTCCTCTTTGTCTACATATTTCTTTTAATAGAGCTGATCATCTGATCTGGAGTATAAACATTAAGGAGTGGCTTTGTTGGCTTATGTTTCAATATTTATAAAATATATTTCTAATTTTACTCCATTTACACTTCTTATTTCACACACCATTTGTAATATATTTATTCAAATATCCTTGTGAAGGACAGGAACTCTTCTTTTGCATCTGTGGTTTTGTTTCCTTTGTTTTTGACAAGTCAGTTGCCTTTCTTTTTTCATGTTTACTCGTATTACTATCATTGAGGATCTTATGTAAAAAAAGGAATTCTTTTAAGAAATATACTTTCCACACATTTTTATGAATTTACAAAGCCACCAAATCTCATCATTGAATTCATACTATTACTGTCAACATGGACCATTATACATACCAAAGAATATTCGTGTTCTATGTCAATAGATATTTGAGGCTGTCACAGCAGTACATTTTGCAGGGAACTTTGATTTAGCCTTTTATTGGTTTGAGTTCCTGCCATTTTAATTTGTAACTTAAGGAAAATGAATAAGTCAGCCTACAGTGAAGACAGAATAATTAAAAGTGTCCTTCCTCAGTTTTACCCCCCAAAATTATTCAACCAAACTTTTGTCGAATGAAAATACAACTAAATTATACAGGAGGTGAAATATAATTTTACTTGGACTCATTTCATTAGACAAATTATGTCACCAAAATAAAAATGAGGAAAACAGATCAAGCCTTCAGAAATTCAATGTTCATGCTTCCACTATTATTTATAGTAACATATTTACATAGTCCATGGGTGCACCTCCATTTTCCAGGTTTTTAAAGTAGTAGGTCTAATTATGAAACCACTAATTTAGGGGGGAAAAAGACATCTTTAGTTTATAAGAATATGTAGGAATATTCTTCCAAGGTAGAAAACAAAACAAAATACAGTTATCCCTGGAATACAGATATTCAAATTTGCCTTACTGTCATGATACATGTGTGTGTGTGTGCATGCAAATACACACAGGCCAGCACTTTGAGTTTATCCATACTACTGTGATCCAGTGGAAGAGAACATCGTAACAGAAAAGGTTAACAAAGGCTAGAAAGCATGGATAGATGAAGGAAGGCAGAAGGAAACATTTCATGACTAGGGAGACAAAGGATCATAGGGACTGATGTAGATGAATTAGGTAGCTCTTTAAAATAAGTTTTAAATCTCATCTTGGTTCATCTGGTGGAGATCTGGTGTAGACCCTTTTTTGGAAAGTTGGTCACTATACAAAAAGGCAAGGTCAAAACACAAAAGTGAGTTTTGACTAAGGTATGTGAAAAGGTCATATTTAGTAAGACAATATTGTTTTATTATTTTACAATTTATAATAAATTGACATAGATAAAGATAAATGCTTTACAGAAAAAAAGTAATTATAATTAATGGTGAATATTTCAAATATTTAAAAGAAGGACTTTTGGGTCGTGAGAACTGTATTAAACTCTATTCTCAAAAATGAACAATTTATAATTCTAATTATGAGACATTACTTAGTAAAACTAAACGAACAATAGGTCTCATGACTTACTCTGTACACTTGCAAAAATAAAAACTTGGGTGCCTTCATATGTACACCACAAGATTTTAATTAATTAAGATTTGTCTTTACTTGTGGCATAAATTACTGAATTTCTCCTGGAAATGGTAAGAAGTAATAAGCCATATTTCCACTATTCTTATAATCTGCCCTCTTTAACTCCAAAATAATCTGTAGTCATTCCTTTCCTTTTTTTCATTCTTTTTTTCTCATTTCTGAGAAACTACTAAAACCATTTTAAAATGACAACTGCTTATTTTTTAACCAGACATATAAAAGAAACCTAATAAGTAAACTTTAGAGATAAATTTAAAGATCAGATTGATTTTTATGTCACACATTACATATTGTTTCAATTTTTACCTGAGGAATTATAGATGATTGGACATTCTTATCCTCGAAATGTTCATTTTTTGATTCTGTGGTATACATGCTAATATTTAAAAGAAAAATAATTTGAAAGGAACAGTACTATAAATCCATCTGAAAACAAACATGTTTAAGTGGGATTAATTTTTTAATGATTTTAACATCAAAGTTGTATCATAGTCGTCATATTTTTGTAGTTAAAACATTCTTTAAAAGTTCTAAATATTAATTGTAAAGTTATTAACCAAAGTTATGCATATAAGTTTTAAAAACCATTGTCACACAAAAATTTAATACTTCTCAATAGTTCATAATACTGGGCTGTATCTTAAAAGCATGTATCAGAAAACTCAGTTCTTTATTTCAAATACTGAACTAGTAAGTTAGAGATAATTTCTATTGATTTACTCTATCTTCCATAATACTCCTGCATTAGAGACTCCAAAACAATTTGAAATGTAATATTATCAACTATAGTTGACCCTTGGACAACGTGAGGGTTAGAGGTGCTGACCCCCGAACAGACAAAGATCCATGTATAACTTTTGACTCTCCAAAACTTAACTACTAATAGCCTATATTGTTGACCAGAAGCCTTACTGATAACAATCAATAAACACATATTTTATATGTATTATATACTGTATGTGTATAATAAAGTTAGAGAAAAGAAATTGTTTTGAAATTATCTCAAATCTCCAAAAAATTTTCCAATATTATTATTGAAAAAAATATGCACATAGTGGACCCACATAGTTCAAACCCATGTTGTTCAAGGGTAAACTAAACATTAATGTGTACATGTGTAAGTTACTGATATATGGTATTTTTATACATGACCCATTTGAATGGTCTATAGGTCTAACATTTAATCAAAATAAAGTAGGTTTTAGAGTCTGAGGGTAGGGATAGGAAGGCAAGGTGGAAACCTCCCACATACACACCAAGGAAGCAACTACAGCAAATACAGCTAACACTGAAAATGTCTTGAAGACTGCAGAACAGACCACCTACACCTGGTGAAGAAGAGAAGACCACACAGAGAAGGGTAAAGTGGCAGAGCCATGACTGAGTGGGATCCAAGCCCTTCCCTCATTGCAGCCCACAGGCAGGAGGAAGAGGAATGGAGAGGGGAGATAGGTGCTCAGAAACTGCACACCTGGCCCTGGAGATCTGCTCTGGGAACACAAACCCACATTGCACTGGGTTCTGGTGATTAGTAGGGCTGGACACTAGGGACAGTTGAAACACTCCAGGAGGCTGAGACTCCAGCCACTAGTGGAGGACAGGTATGCTCTGCTTGTCCCACTGAAACCCAAAATAGAGGTGGCAGTTTGAAATATTTGCCAGCAGTGGAAGGGGTGCAAAGGGATGAGGGTTGGACAGAGCTCTCTCTGCAGGAGAAAGGGCAGGTGAATGACACTTCCCCAGCCCTTCCTCAACCCAACAGATCGGGCACTCTCTGAAGCCCCAGAAACCCCATCCTCCTCACTGGAAGCTCAGCCCCAAGGCACTTCCCTGCACACCACCTGCATACCAGCATGCTTGGCCCAGTTGTGTCAGACTTTGCTGCCTGGCAGGCAGAGGGAGGCTTTCCAAACTTTCTCAGCCCTGTTTCAGCCCAATTAGAGAGGCACCTGCAGAAGCCAGCTCTGAGTGCTCCTTCCTTGCGGGCTGCCAAGCTAAAGGCCGCACGCCTCACTGCTGCTGGGGCACTACTGTATGCCCTGCACAGAGCTGGTGACTGCACTGCCCACCCTAATAACACAGCAACCCGCCATCACTGCAGGGCAGGCAGAGGGTGACCCACCCACTGTGATCCCAGCAGAAGCCATTGCTTTGATTACAAAGAGTGACTGAGGCAAACTGCCAACACCAGCAGACCAGATAGATCACTGTCAGCATGTGGACAGAAAGAAAGCCCTGTCCATTGCCCACCCCTAGCAACTGGGGCTCCACTGCAAAGGAGAACCAGGCACTGGAGAGTAAAGAGTCTTGAGCTTCTGGGCACTATGGTATGCCTTCTTCATAAAGCCATTACTCTCTAAACTAGGAAGCACAGCAGATCCATCTAATAGGAAACACGGAAACCCTGACAAAATGAGGAGGCAGAGGACTATGTTTCAAACAAAACTACAGGATAAGACACCAGAAAGAGGGCTAAATGAAATGGAGATCACCAGTCTTCTTGATAAAGATTTCAAAGTAACAGTCGTAAGTATATTCACTGATCTGTGGAAATGTGTTAAAGATCTCAGGGGGACTTCAACAAAGAGATACAAGAGCTGAAGAATATAGTGACTCAAATGCAACACAAAATGGAAGGAATGAATAATAGATTTCTGGAAGTAGAGGAGACAATCAATGAGATAGAAATTAGAGAACAGGAAAACAATGAAGGTGAGGAACAGAGAGAAGAAAGACTCTCTAGGAATGAAAGAATGGTAAGAGAGCTGTGTGACCAATCCAAGCAAAACAATACTTACATAATAGGGGTACCAGAAGGAGAAGAGAGAGACAAAGGGACAGAAGTCTCTTGAAGAAATAATTGCTGAAAACTTCCCCAGTCTGGGGAAGGACAGGTCATGGAAGCAGAGAGAGCCCCTAACAAATGGAACCTGAAGAAGATAACACCAAGACATATAATAATCAAAATTACAAAGTTTAAGGATAAAGAGAGGGTCCTGAAAGCCTCCAGAGAGAGAAAAAAGATTACTTAGAAGGGAAACCTCATCAGGCTATCAGCAGACTTCTCAACAGAAATTTTACAGGCAGAAGAGAGTGGCATGAAATATTTAACGTATTGAAACAGAAGGACCTTCAATCAAGAATCTTCTAACCAATGAGATTATCATTCACATTTAAAGAAGAGATAAAACATTTCCCAGATAACTGAAGACTGAGGAATTTATAACCACTAAACCAGCATTACAAGATATGTTAAAGGTACTGCTGTAGATGGAAATGTTCCTAAACCTAAATAGTTTTCACCAGTGAAAATAAACCGACAGCAGTTAGTAGACCAATTACTTACAAAGCATGTACGAAATTAAAACAAAACAAAAGTAGTAACACCAACTATACACAAAATCACTCAAGGGATACACAGAAAGTGCAGATTATGACATGTAGTACATAAAGTGTGGAGGAAGAAGAAGAAAAAAGAAGTACTTTTAGATTGTGTTTGAAATAGAGCAGTCATCAACTTGGTATAGTTTGTTACATAGTTAGCAAGCTATCCTTGAACCTTATGATAACCACAAACCTAAAGCCCAAAATAGAAACACAAAAAATTAAAAAAGAAATCCAATCACAACACTAAAGAAAACCATCAAATAACAAGAGAACAGTATAAGAGAGGAAGAAAGGAACAGAGAGGAACTATAAAAACAACCAGAAAACAATAAAATAGCAATAAGTACATTCCTATAAAAAATTACCTTAAATGTAAATAGACTGAATGCACCAATCAAAAGACACAGAGTGCCAAAATGGATAAAGAAACAAGACCCATCTTTATGCTGCCCACAAGAAACTCATTTCAGACCTAAAGACATACATAGACTGAAAGTGAAAGGATAGAAAGAAGATATCTTATGCAAATAATACAGAGAAAAAAGGAAGCCTAACAGTACTTATTTCAGACAAAATAGACTTCCAAACAAAGAAAGTAACAAGAGACAAAGAGGGACATTACATACTGATAAAGGGGTCAGTCCATCAAGAGGATATAACCATTATAAATATCTATGCACCCAACATAGGAGTACCTAAATATGTAAAACAAATACTAAGAGAATTAAAGGGGGAAATAGATTGCAACTCATTCATTGTAGGAGACTTTAACAAACACTCACATCGATAGACAGAGTAACCAGAAAGAACATAAATAAGGAAATAGAGGCACTGAATATATTAGATCAGATGGATTTAACAGATAGCTACAGAACACTCCACCCAAAAGCATCACGATACACATTTTTCTCTTGTATGTGGAATGTTCTCCAGAATAGACCACATCCTAGGCCAAATAAGAGCCTCAATAAATTAAAAAAAGATAGAAATTTCATAAAGCAACTTCTCAGACCACAATGGTATGAAACTAGAAATAATCAAAGAAAACAAAAATGTGTACAAACACATGGAAACTAAACAACGTGATTCTAAATAATCAATGGGATGAAATGAAAGTAGAAATCAAGCATTACAAGGAGACAAATGAAAACAAGAATACAACAGCCCAAAATCTGTGGGATGCTGAGACAGTGGTTCTAAGAGGGAAGTACACAGCAATATAGGCCTACCTCAAGAAACAAGAACAATCCCAAATAAACAGTCTAAACTTACAACTAAAGAAATTAGAAAAAGAAGAACAAATGAAACCCAAAGTTAGTAGAAGGAGGGACATAATAAGATCAGAACAGAAATAAATAAAAGAAGAATAAAACAAGAGAAAAAGTGAACAAAACCAAGAGCTCATTCTTTGAGAAAATAAAGTAGACAACCTCTAGCAAAACTAATCAAGAAAAAAAGAGAGTACACAAATAAACAAAACCAGAAATTAAAAAGGAATACTCACAATAGATGCCACAGAAATACAAAGAATTATTAGAGAATTCTATGAAAAACTATATGCCAATTAATTGGACAACCTAGAAGAAATGGACAACTTTGTAGAAAAATACAACCTTTCAGGACTGACTCAGGAAGAAACAGAAAAATCTGAACAGACCAACTACCAGTAACAAAAATGTATTGGTAATCAAAAAACTCCTCCAAAACAAAAGCCATGTATAGATGGCTCCACAGCCAAATTCTACAAAACATTTAAAGATGAGCTGATACCCATCCTTCTCAAAGTATTCCAAGAAGTGGAAGAGGAGGGAATACTTCCAAACTTATTCTCTGAAGCCAGTATCACTCTAATTCCAAAACCAGATAAAGAAACTACAAAAAAAAGAAAATTATAGATCTATATCCCTGATGAACATAGATGCAAAAACCCCCAACAAAATATTAGCAAATTGAATTTAAAAAATGCATCGAAAGGATTATCCATTATGATCAAGTGGGATTTATTCCATGGGTGCAAGGATGGTTGATATCAGTAAATCAATGTGAGACACCACATTAACAAAAAGAAGAATAAAAACCACATGATCATCCCAATGGATGCTGAAAAATCATTTGGGAAAATTCAACATCCACGCATGATAAAAACTCTCAGCAAAATCAGTATAGAGGGTACATACCTTAATATAATAAAGGCCCTCTACAATAAACCTACAGCTAACATTATACTCAATGGCAAAAAGCTGAAAACTTTTCCTCTAAGATCAGAAACAAGACAAGGATGTTCACTTTTACCCTTTTGTGCAACATAATACTGGAGGTCCTAGCTATGACAATCAGACAAGACAAAGAGATAAAAGGCATCCAAATTCGAAAGGAAGAAGCTAAACTCACTATTTGCAGACGACATGATATTATACATGGAAAATCCTAAAGACTTCACTAAGAACTATTAGAACTAATAACTGGATATGGCAAAGTTGCAGAATACAAAATTAATATACAGAATTCTGTTGTATTCTTATATTCTAACAGCAAACTAGCAGAAAGAAATCAGGAAGACAATTCCATTTACAACTGCATCAAAAAGAATAAAACACCTAGGAATAAACCTAACCAAGAAGGTGAAAGACGTTTACTCTGAAAACTATAAGATGTTCATGAGAGAAATTAAAGAAGATACCAATAAATGGAAATCTATCCCATGCTCATGGATAGGAAGAATATTGTCAAAATGGCTATCCTGCCCAAAGCAATTTCCAGATTAGTGCAATCCCTATCAAAATTCTAAAAGCATTTTTCAATAAATTACAAGAAATAATCCTAAAATTCATATGGAACCACAAAGACTTCGTAGCCAAAGTAATCCAAGAAGGAAAAACAAAGCTGGGGCGATTATGCTCTCTAATTTCAAACTCTACTACAACCCACAGATAAAGGGAACAGAATAGATAGAGCAGATATAAACCCACACATATATGGCCAATTAATATATGATAAATAAGCCATGAATATACAATGGGGAAAAGACAGCCTCTTAGTAATTGGTGTTGGAGAAATTGGACAGCTACATGCAAAAGAATGAAGCTGAATTACTAACTCCATACACAAAAGTAAACTTGAAATGGATCAAAGACCTGAATGTAAAACACAAAACCATAAATCTCTCAGAAGAAAACAGGCAAAAGTCTCTTGCACATAAGCATGAGCAAATTTTTTCCTGGACATACCTCCTTTGGCAAGGGAAACAAAATAAAAAATGAACAAGTGGGACTACAACAAACTAAAAAGCTTCTGTACAGCAAAGGACACCATCAGCAGAACAAAAAGGCAACCTACAGTATGGGAGAATATATTCATATATGATTTATCCAATAAGTGGTTAACATCCAAAAGAATGAACTCCTATTCTTCAATACCCAAAAAACAAATAACCTGATTTAAAAAATGGGTGGAGGACCTGAACAATTTTTCCAAAGAAGAAATACAGATAGCCAACAGGCATATGAAAAGATGCTCCATATTGCTAATTTTCAGGGAAATGCAAATCAAAACCACTGTGAAATATCACCTCACACCAATTAGAATAGCCAGTATCCTAAAGATAAGAAATAACAAGTAGGATGTGGAGAAAGGGGACCCCACACACACCATTGGTGGTAAACTGGTGCAACTGCTGTAGAAAACAGTATGGAGACTCCTCAAAAAACTAAAAAATTAAAATACCATTTGACCCAGAAGTTCCATTTCTAGACATTTACCCGAAGAAAATAAAAAATCCGTAATTTGAAAAGACATATGCACCCTTACTTTTATTGCCACATTATCTACAATAGCCAAAATATGGAAGCAACCTAAGTGTTCATCAATAGATGGATGAAGAAGATATGGCACATATACATAATAGAATATTATTCAGCCAAAAAAAAAAAAAAAAAGAAATCCTGCATTTGCAACAACATGGATGGATCTAGAGGGTATTATGCTCAGCCAAATAAGCCAGGCAGAGGAAGACCAATACTATGTGATTTCTCTTATTTGTGGAATATAAAAACAAAGCAAAACAGAATGAACAAAACAGCAGTAGACTCATAGACACTGTGAAGTGACTGGTGGTTACCATGGGGGAGGGGTTAGGGTGGGTGAGTGAACAGGGTGAGGGGATAAAGGGGCACAAAAATTTTCAATCATAATATAAGTTGGTCACAGGGAGAGTACAGCACGGAGAATATAGCCAATGATTCTGTAACATATTTCTATGGTGACAGTAAGTGCACTAGTGGGGTGAGGATTTAATAATATGGGTAATTGATGACCCACTGTGTTGTACATTTGAAACCAACATAAGACTGTATATCATTGATACTTCAATTAAAAAATAAAATAGGCTTTATTTTGAATAAGAATTAAATAAAAAAAAACTATACCAAAAGAAGAATTAGGTCTACTATTTTGTTTTAGATAATAGCCATCCTAATGGGTGTGAAATGATCTCTCATTGTGGTTTTGATACCCATTTCCCTAATGATTAGTGATGTCCATTTTTCATATGCTTATTGACGATTTGTATATCTTCTTTGGAGAAATGTCTATTTCAGTCCTTTTATCATTTTTTAATTGTTTCTTTGTTGTTGCTGAGTTGTAAGAGTTCTTTATATATTTTGGATATTAATCACTTATCTGATATGCAATTTGCAAAACTTCCCCTTCTCCCTCCCTTCCCACCCAGCGCTCCAGTCCCTTTCCCTTTGGCAACTACTGTTAGTCCATTCTTGGGTTCTGTGAGTCTGCTGCTGTTTTGTTCCTTCAGTTTTTGCTTTGTTTTTATGCTCCACAGATGAGTGAAATCATTTGGTACTTGTCTTTCTCTGCCTGGCTTATTTCACTGAGCATAATACCCTCTAGCTCCATCCACGTTGTTGAATATGGTAGGATTTGTTTTCTTCTTATGACTGAATAATATTCCATGTGTATATGTACCACATCTTCTTTATCCATTCATCTACTGTTGGACACTTAGGTTGCTTCCATTTCTCGGCTACTGTAAGTAGTGCTGTGATAAACATAGGAGTGCATAAGACTTTCTGAAACTGGGTTCTTGCATTTTTTAAAATAATTATTTTGGTATCATTAATCTACAACTACATGTGCAATATTATGATTATTAAACTACCCCCTTCATCAGGTCCCCCCCACCAATCCCATTGCAGTCACTGTCCATCAGCGTAGTGAGATGCTATAGAATCACTACTTGTCTTCTCTGAGTTGTACTGCCCTCCCCGTGCCCCCCCAACATTACATCTGCTAATTGTAATGCCCCTTTTCCCCTCTTATACCTCCCTTCCCACCCATCTTCTCCAGTCCCATTCCCTTTGGTAACTATTAGTCCGTTCTTGGGTTCTGTGAGTCTGCTGCTGTTTTGTTCCTTCAGTTTTTTTCTTTGTTCTTATACTCCACATATGAGTGAAATCATTTGATACTTGTCTTTTTCGGCTTGGCTTATTTCACTGAGCATAATACCCTCTAGCTCCATCCATGTTGTTGCAAATGGTAGGATTTGTTTTCTTCTTATGGCTGAATAATATTCCATTGTGTATATGTACCACATCTTCTTTATCCATTCATCTACTGATGGACACTTAGGTTGCTTCCATTTCTTCGCTATTGTAAATAGTGCTGCAATAAACATAGGGGTGCATCTGTCCTTTTCAAATTGGGCTGCTGCATTCTTAGGGTAAATTCCTAGGAGTGGAATTCCTGGGTCAAATGGTATTTCTATTTTGAGTCTTTTGAGGAACCTCCATACTGCTTTCCACAATGGTTGAACTAATTTGCAGTCCCACCAGCAGTGTAGGAGGGTTCCCTTTTCTCCACATCCTCGCCAACATTTGTTGCTGTTTGTGTTTTGGATGTTTGCCATCCTCACTGGTGTGAGGTGATATCTCATTGTGGTTTTAATCTGCATTTCTCTGATGATTAGCGATGTGGAGCATCTTTTCATGTGCCTGTTGGCCATCTGAATTTCTTCTTTGGAGAAGTGTCTATTCATGTCCTCTGCCCATTTCTTAATTGGATTATTTGCTTTCTGTTTGTTAAGGTGCATGAGTTCTTTATATATTTTGGATGTCAACCCTTTATCAGATACGTTTTTTATGAATATATTCTCCCATACTGTAGGATGTCTTTTTGTTCTACTGATGGTGTCCTTTGCTGTACAGAAGCTTTTCAGCTTGATACAGTCCCACTTGTTCATTTTTGCTTTTGTTTCCCTTGCCCGGGGAGATATGTTCATGAAGAAGTTGCTCATGTTTATGTCCAGGAGATTTTTGCCTATGTTTTTTTCTCAGAGTTTTATGGTTTCATGACTTACATTCAAGTCTTTGATCCACCTTGAGTTTACCTTTGTGTATGGGGCTAGACAGTAGTCCAGTTTCATTCTCTTACATGTAGCTGTCCAGTTTTTCCAACACCAGCTACTGAAGAGGCTGTCATCTCCCCATTGTATATCCAAGGCACTTTTATCAAATACTAATTGACTGTATATGTTTGGGTTAATGTTTGGATTTTCTATTCTGTTCCACTGGTCAGTGGGTCTGTTTTTGTGCCAATACCAAATTGTCTTGATTACTGTGGCTTTGTAGTAGAGCTTGAAGTCAGGGAGCGTAATTCCCCCTGTTTTATTCCTCCTTCTCAGGATTGCTTTGGCTATTCGGGGTCTTTCGTGGTTCCATATGAATTTTAGAATTATTTGTTCCAGTTCATTGAAGAAAGCTGTTATTAGTTTGATAGGGATTGCGTTGAATCTGTAGATTGCTTTAGGT